>JAQPPZ010003275.1:600000-778334 GCA_028583015.1 Wollemia nobilis
TTTTGACTAGGATCCCATATTTACTAGTCATTTTTGGAAGGAATTGTATAAAAAATAGAGCATAAAACTTAAAATGAGCTTGGCCTATCATCCTCAAATAGAAAACCAAACAAAGAATGTTAACAAGTACCTAGAGACATACCTTTGTTACTTTGCATCTAAGCATCCTACTCAATGAGCCAAATGGCTTCCCTTTGTAGAATGGTGGTACAAAACTTCTTATATAAAACTACCAATATAACACCATTTAAAGTAGTTTATGAACATCCTCATCCATTTCTTTCCTAATATATACTAGGTAGCTCCAAGGTCCAAGCAGTAAATTCCACTCTTTGCAAGCATTTACTACTCCTTCAATAACTCAAAGAGAATTTGGCAATGACTCAAAAACATATGTATCAATAGGCTAATCAACATCATATGAAGCACAATTTTAATATAGGGTACATTATCTATATTTGCCTACAACAATACAAGTAGTCATCATTACATCTTCATGGTCATGAAAAACTTATTGTAAAATTTTGTGGATCCTATCAAGTATTATACTAGATTAGCTCAGTTGCCTACTATATCAACTTGTTGTCCCCTTCAAAGATACATCTAGCTTTTCATGTCACCTCCTTGGAAAATGTTCTTGGTAGCTGCATACATGTTTAGTCAATGCTTCCAAAATTTATGAGGAAGGATTAGTCATAATAGAGCCTAAACATATTTTGGATTGACGGACATAAGCACTTTGTAACCCAACTATCATTGAATTTTTAGTACATTGATGCAAATTATAGTTGGAAGATGCCATGTGGGAATCACTATATCAACTTCAGTAGCAATTTCCTTATTTCAATATTTGAGACGAAAGTTTTTTGAATGGGAAGGGCATGTTAGGACAATATCCTAACATTATTATGTAAATGTGTATGTGCCACCTAGGGTGCCTATTTGATAGGGAATCATGTATTACCATTGTTTATTTTTAATAAGTTGTTAGTTTTTGTAATGGTTAAGGTTGTACTGTCATTAATACAGCCTTATCCATAACTTATGCTTTGTAATGCCTATTTATAGGCATCTTATGGTAATACAATGCAGTTTTCATTTGTGCAAACCTTTGGTTGTTTATTTGTAAATGTGTGTTCCTTATCATTGGCATTAGATCCGAGCACTAGGTAGGAGAGTATCATCTTCCTCTAGGTCATTATTGGTTCAAATGAGAAACGAGAAAACCTATCGGGGATCTTGGTTTGGTGGTTTTGTCCACCTTGTGCACACTTTTTACATTTTGTTACAAACATTTGGAAGCTTTTAGCTTGGTTTGCACTTTATTGGATTTGAAAACTCCATTTTATCGTTTTGTTCATTATTATTGTGTCGCAATACTCCATAAAAATCTTGATGATGTCTTTTCCAGACTTAGAGACCTCACTACGACACTTCAACAACTTCACATGGCTATAATCGTCATCGTTGCTGATGAAGATCTCACTGATGAAGATCATGATTTCGAATCTGAACTAGAAAAAGAAGATTCTGAAGCAACACCTAGAATCGAACCAGGATCTCTAGGTGACATTCCTAGCATCTTACCACTAGATGATGTTGCTCATGTTGATATTGAAGATGTTTCTCTTGCATATCCAAGCTCATTTGAAGCTCTTGTTGCTTATTTTAGAAGACGTTCATTTGTTTGCCATTGTTCCTATGCTTCCTGCACCTCGTGGCCTACAAGTTCATCCAAAACCTCTGCGCTGTAGTCTTCTTGCTTCGTGGTTCTACTCTTGAATGTTGGTTTCCTATTTTTGGCCACCATCACATCAATTTCCAGTATTTTTGTGCATTTTACGCCTTGATTCGGCATCTTCATAGCTTTGGAGTTCTGATCTCCTATTTTCAAGCATTGTTCCATTGCTTGCATTATTTCCGCATTGCTTGATGCCTCTGGGTTTGTCTACACTGATGCATGTACCATGGATCTATGCATTTCATGACTTACTCTACCATTTACAGGACACATCAATTTTTTTCTAGAAAAAATCTATGCTTTCCTGCACATACGATGCACTCTACAACTATGGGCATTACTATGTTGTTTTCTATCATTTTGCTTCTTCACCAGTGCAGATATGCATACTTTCATCACCTTCTATAGATTCTCAGTGACACCTATACATTTCAAGCAACCTTATGCATTTTTTGGCTATTTTCTGGTTTATAAATGCCATCGTCGTCGCTTCCATCATTTGGTTGACCTCCGTCGTGTGCCTTCATGGCCACTGCCTCTCGTGTCGTTTTTGTTCCCACCACTTGCTTCCACATACCCGAGCTCCGCCATGGCCTCCATAATTCAATACATTAAATTAAATTAATTTTTAATATAATTTAATTTTTACACATATCTAGTTCCTCCATTTTCAACAATCAATTAAACTAAATTATTTTTAATTTAATTTAATTTTTTATTTTTTTCACCGTTACCATTGTCATTAAATCCATGCCATCATTAATGCCCGTGTCCATCATTAAAACATGTCCACCACCTAATGTACATTTTCCTCTTTTTTTTTCTTTAAGCAAAAAACCCCTTGCGGGGCTACCTTGGTCTGAGAGACCACGAACAAGGGGTTCTACACAGTCAAAGTCACTCGGGAGTCACACCCAACCCTGCCCGCACCAACATTATCAATTGGATTTTGGATATCCAATTCAAATTTTTGGTAGGGTGGAGATTTGAACCTGGGACCTCTCTTGGAGGATTTCCATATCCTCTCCAACTCACCTACAACACCTGGGTTACATTTTCCTTTTAATGCACACATTTTTATTTTAATTTTCGTGCGCGGCTCACTATTAAATGCAAATTTAATAATAAATTAAATTAAATTAAATTATTTTTTAATTTAATTTATTTTTTCCACCACCATTTAATCAAAACCACAAATTTAATGCATTTTCATGTAGTTGCTTTCATTAAATGTATTTTCATGTTGTTGCTTTCATTAAATGTATTTCAATGTTGTTGCATTCTTTAATTTTTATCACCTTCATTAATGCACATTAAATTGTTACCTTTCATTCGTGCGCATAATTCCTTAATGCTCATGGCTCATAAGTAAAACCAAAAATTTAATGCATCTAAATTTCCACTTGGTTTCTTTGGCAAATATTTCATGGAATATTCTCTGGTATCTTTACTGTACCACTGATGCTACTTTCTTCTATCGAATCGAGGGATCCATCCAGTTGTCCACCAGTATAGCAGTGTTTACAGTCATTGGAGAGCATTTTCAATCCTGTTTTAGTGTCAACATCAGTTTTTGGTTTTCTAAAGACCTGTAAAAATTTGTCATTTTGGTCTTCTTGTTTTTTAATAGGAGTAGATTTTCGGTTGTACCCGATACTCCTAGATATTTCCCTCTTTCTCTTCCACCTTTGTATGCATTGGGGACCAATGCTTTCTTAGTGGGGAGGAATGATAGGGAATCATGTATTACCATTGTTTATTTTTAATAAGTTGTTAGTTGTTGTAATGGTTAAGGTTGTACCATCATTAATACAACCTTATTCGTAACTTATGCTTTGTAATACCTATTTATAGGCATCTTATGGTAATACAATGTAGTTTTCATTTGTGCAAACCTTTGTTTGTCTATTTGTAATTGTGTGTTCCTTATCACTATTGCATATTAGCCCATGTGTTGTAAGGGTTACTTATTGCAAGGAGTTAATAAAATATGTAACTGTTTCTTTATTAGGAATTACTAGCTTGCCCCCCCCCCCACTTGCATGTGGATCGACCCTTGGGCATTAGGTTTAGGGTTGATAATAGTCTATAAAAAGGCAAGAGCCAAATTGAAATGTATTAAGTTATTTTCTAATATTGTAACAAAACTTTGCTTCCAAGGAGGTTGCCCCCTCGATGAGGCCTATGATTATGTATTGTAATTTGTTTTTGACTAACAAAGTTGTTGCATTTCTATTTTGTATTACAATATTGTTATTTTAGTTCTCGATTTTTTATTAATTATTGTAACAGTTTTGTAGATGTGCTTATTTTAGATGGAAGGTTCTTAACATGATGTTTTTCAAAATAATGATAGCAAAATTATCCTCACTTAGAATCATATGGAACTTTAGCTAACAACTATGCACTAGCTAGGACACTTCTAAAATTGCAATAGAAAATGGTGGACATATATTTCAATTGATGAGGATGAAAAATTATCATTAATGTTATCAATAAAAAATATGTTGGGATTGGATAAAAAAATATTATAATTGCTTATGTTTATTATCTATTATTGTTAGAGGTAATCTCTTAAAAATGTGAGCATATTTACAGAAAAAGAAATTAGATAGCAAATAATTTAGTCAATTGCAGTGTTGATCTTTGTCTAGGTAAATTTAAATTTTAGAAGTTAACTAACCTAAAGAGATTTTATCACCTAATGAAAATAATTTCAAATATATCATGAAGATAAAAAATATATTTAATAAAAAATAAAAATATTATTGGCAAATATGCCTAAAGATCTCATAGGTAAAATTCACAAGATTGAATAAAATGGTATTAGCTCAAATAGTAAATTTCTCAACATTAAAAAGGAGGAGACCGAGGTTCAAATATTGCCACGTGATACATGGATAATATCCAAGCTTTGGTTGTAATACCACTATGTGGTGATGATGTAATACAGGTGAGGCCCGTTTCAATCCCATATAACTAATTAAAAAAAATCACAAGATAAAATAATTACTTTCAAAATAGATTTTGCATAACAAAAATACTTCTATTACATTCATAAATTAAACTTTCTTACATTCACCCAGGTGTTGTAGGTGAGTTGGAGAGGAGAGGGCAATCCTCCAAGGGATGTCCCAGGTTCAAATCTCCACCCTACCAAAAAGCTGAATTGGGTATCCAAAATCCAATTGATAATGTTGGTGCGGGCAGGGTCGGGTGCGACTCCCGGGTGACTTTGACGGTGTATAACCCCCTGTTCATGGTTCCCGAGTGACTTTGATGGTGTAGAACCCTCTGTTCATGGTATCTCAGACCAAGGCGGCCCTGCAAAGGGTGTTTTGCTTAAAAATAAAAATAAAAATAAACTTTCTTACATTCATATCAAAAAAATTACTACATAGCATGGAGCTTTTTCTCCAATATATAACTCTAGATAATAAACTCTTCAATAATCCTGACTATTGTTCTTCTACAACTCATAGGAGATGCAACCTTTCACATGCCTCACATTATGATAAATCTTCTCATGATTACATAATCTCCTACTTCACATCTTGACACATCTAATATGACTCTTCACTTCCATACTTGACACCTATCACTTATGACTCTTCACTTGCACACTCACAACTTACACTTGATACCTCACACTTGCACACATAACTCACACTTAATTAAATGACACATAAACACTCTTCTCACTTTAACACATACTTTAGACAAATATTAAACACACTCCCTAAACTAAATATTAACAACATTATCTCATGGTACTTTATGGTACTTCATGGTACCAAATAATGTAATATTGCTAACCCCCCCTCATATTACATTAATTTTTTGAAAAAATTGAAAAAACTTTTATTAAAACATAGACCAAATACAAAAGGGGAGAAAACTCAACCCAACCAGGAGAAAGAAGCAAGACAGCAGCAAGGCGCGATACCGCGACAGGTCGCGAAATCGCAACAAGTCGCGATATCGCGACCGAAAACCACCCGAGGCCGCGACAGAAAAACAAGCCGCGAAAACGTGACAGGGGCGCGAAACCGCGACAAGCCGTGATTTCGCGACATGTCACGAAATAGCGCCATGTCATGGAATCGCGCCAACCAAGCCACAAAGGAAAAAAGCAGCCCAAACGTCATGAAAACGCGACGACACAGCCAAAAGACGCTCAGCCACCAAAGGAGTCGCGAAATCGCGACAAAAAAACCAAAGGGCACCTGGGCACCAGAGAAGTCGCGAAATCGCGACCGGAGACCACCCAAGCACCGAAGCAACAAAAGTGTCGCGATATCGCGACAAAATTTCTCCGAGGCGCATAACCTTCAACAGTGTCGCGATATTGCGACAGTTTCACACCTTGAGCCCAGCCCACCGAAACTGTCGCGATAACGCGACAGTTTCTCACCGTGAGCCCAGCGCGCCGAAACTGTCGCGATATCGCGACGGAATTTCCTTTGAGCAGCCAATCAACAAAAAGGTCGCGATATCGCGACGAAATTTTCCTTTGGGGCCGAAACACCAAAAAGGTCGCGATATCGTGACAGTTTCTCAACTTGAGCCCAGCGCACCGAAACTGTCGCGATATCACGATCGAATTACCTTTGAGCAGCCAAACAACAAAAAGGTCGCGATATCACGACGAAATTTTCCCTTGGGGCCGGAACACCAAAAAGGTCGTGATATCGCGACAGTTTCTCACCTTGAGCCCAGCACGCCGAAACTGTCGCGATATCGTGACGAAAATGCCTTTGAGCAGCCAAACAACAAAAAGGTCGCGATATCACGACGAAATTTTCCTTTGGGGCCGAGACACCAAAAAGGTCGCGATATCGCGACAAAATTTCCCCTTAACACCAAATTTGAAAAAGCGTCACGAAATCGCTACGGCTTCCAGCCACAGGCTCCGATGGCGCAAAGGGTTGCGAAATCGCGACAAATTCCAACAAGGGGCCGCAGCAGCAAGAAACGTCACGAAATCGTGACAAAAACCGCCCTTAGAGTTTTCTTTGCACATTTTTATAAGAAACGTTCCAGGCCTTGTCGAATCACCTCATTCTCCAAGGGCATATCACTGTGAAGCTGTATCCCAACCTCCTTCTCAGCACCCATCTTCGCAAGGAAATCGGCCGCTTTATTGAGTTTTCTGCTCACATAAACCGGGATCACATCATCCAGTTCTCTCCAAAGCTCCTTGATTTGAGAAACCAAAGACCTCAACCTCCAAGCTGTCAAAGAAAATTTCCTCATGCAGTCGAGAGCTCCAACCAAAATCTGAGAGTCAGATTCAACAATCACCTTTCGATGGCCCTGGTTAACAGCCCAAGTAGAAGCAGCTCTAATAGCAATGGCTTCAGCTTCATTGTTCGTAGCTCTGCCCAGACCCTGGAACTCCCAGTAGAGCACCGTGCCCTCATGATTCCGGCACACCACCCCAGTGCCAGCATTACCCGGGTTACCCTTAGCAGCGCCATCAGTATTAATTTTGATCCACCCAACAGGAGGAGGTTTCCAGTGAGCTCTATCCTGCTCCTCGTGCACTTCCACCCCCTCATCCACTGGTTCTGAATTATCCTGATAATCCTCTTTTACGTGGACAGCAACTATTTTAGAGACTTTGCTCCAGATGACCTGCCAAACACCATCAAGCGTGGAGAACGTTTCCCAAAATATTCGAGCATTTCTCTCCAGCCATATCTGCCACTAAATGAAATTTAATCCAAGCTCCCAACCGGTACGAAGAGCTTTAGATTTAAATCTACCTCTCTTCCATCTATTCAGAATATTAATCCGATTCAAATCACCATGAATCTAGGTTTTAAAGAGAGAGAACCAGCGCATCCAAATCTGGCGCATGAAGGGGCAATCAAATAATATATGGTCAACTGTTTCCTCATTCCTAAGGCAAAGAATACAATGAGAAGGACCTATGATTCCTCTGCATCTAAGGTTGTCAAAAGTGAGAATTCCATTATGTAAAACCTGCCAAGCAAAAAAAATCACTTTCGGCCAACCCTTAGAATGCCAAATCTGTCTCCAGTCCGCAACCGGGAAGGCAGGGGGGGGGCACAGGGAGGATGTTATCATATCCATATTTAACAGAATAAACTCCAAGGCTCCCAAAGCCCCAGGCTAATTCATCCTCTTCATCACTCCCAGTGAGAAATCTTTCATTCAAGATTCTGGATAAGGTAGGTGCTAGCTCCGAAGGGATTGAGATTGGCCACTCCTCCAACTTCTTAAACTTCTTAAACTTATACCCTCCCAGTTGAGAAGTGTTGAAGTAGCTTTCAATTTGGACCCAACCCTTGGATTCTATGGCAGCTTTGATAGGGAGTAACTCAGGAAAATTAGCCATGATGGGAGGAAACTGATCCCAAGAATCAGACCAAAAACGGGCCTTATCCCCCCTCCCCACTTTCCAAAAAAGTTGGTCCTTGATAACTTGAGATCCAAGCTTAAGAGCCTGCCAAACTAAGGAACCAACACCCTCCAAAGAGAAGCGGCCCACTTCACTGGGACTGACATGACCCAAGTACTTGCTGGTAAGGATTCTACTAAATAAGGAAGTGGGCCGGGAGATCCATCTCCAGTACAATTTTCCAGCCAAGGCTTTATTGTTTAACCTGGATCCTCTCAGACCCAGCCCTCATTTTACCTTGGGCTGGGTAACCTTGTCCCAGCTCACTAAGGCCCATTTTCTCTCTCCCTTTGGTCCTTCCCACAAAAACTTTCTTGCCATTCTATCCAAATCTTTCCAAATTGAGAGAGGGGCAGCCAAGATAGAGAATTTGTAGGTAGGCATGGCTTGAATGACTGACTGTAAGAAAGTAACTCTGCCACCATAGCTTAACCACTTGTGAGACCAGTGATTAATTCTTTCCTGGATGCCCTCAAGCAAGAGCCTCCAAGTGTCCATTTTTAGTTTTTTGAAGTGCAAGGGAATCCCTAAATAGACCACTGGGAGAGCAGTCCTAGTAAATCCCAGGATTTCCAAGATTTTAATCTGCAGCCTGTGCTCAAGATTGAAGAAGACCACCTTGGATTTGCTGTCATTTATAACCTATTGAGTAGCCCGAAGATAAACATTAAGGGTATCTCTAATCGATCTTGCTTCCCTAAGGCTGGCAACTCCCATCAAACCCGTGTCATCCACAAACTGAAGGTGCGATAAAACTTCATCCCCCATCCTGACACCCAATAATCTGCCTTGCTGTCTTCTTTTCAAGAAAAGTCTGCCAAGACCTTCAGCCAAGATCAGAAACAGAAAAGGAGAGCAAGGATCCCCCTGTCTGAGGCCCCGAGAGGCTCCAAAATGCTGCGAGGGAAGACCCTTGATAAGAACAGAGTAGGTCGGGGAAGAGACACAGCTCATGACCCACTCAATCCATTCCTGGGAGAAACCAAAAGCTGCCATCATTTTGGTCAAAAAACTCCATTCAACCCTGTCATAAGCCTTGGACATGTCCAATTTTATGAACATCCTTTTGTTTCCAGAAGTGTGCATTGAATGAATAGCTTCCTGAGCCAGAACCACCCCATCCAAAATCTTCTAGCCTTCCACAAACCCTCCTTGCTCGGGAGAGATAATACTGTGAAGAAGCGGTTTCAGACATTCAGCCATCACCTTGGTGATTATTTTATACAGCACATTACATAAAGCAATAGGCCTATAATCTGAAATCTGACTCCCCCCCTCTCCTTTTGGGATCAAGGTGATGAAAGTGTGATTTAGAGCTTTAAGCATACGTTTGTTTTCTCTGGATTCCTCAACCACAGCTCTAACATCCTCCTCTAAGCAATCCCAGAAGGCCTGAAAAAACTCAATGGGGAAACCATCCGGCCCAGGAGATTTTCCAGAGCTCATTCCAAAGACAACAGCTGTCAGTTCATCTCGATCAATAGGTTTGAGGAGGGCCTGATTCTCCTCCTCAAAAATGAGAGTAGGAATGACAGAAAGAATTTCATTTTGGGCCGAAACATCTTGAACCGGACTCTCCTTAAAAAGTTTAGAGAAGTAATCCACAGCATGAGAATGAGTATCAGGAAGAGTGTCAAAGGAATGGTTGTTCCCATCATGCAGGACCTCCATCTTGTTCAACTGTCTCCGGGCACACGCAGCCCGGTGAAAGAATTTAGTATTTCGGTCTCCTTCCACTAACCAGGTTGTTCTAGCTCTCTGCCTCCAATAAATCTCCTCCTGGTTGTCAATGTCCTCCACCGCTCTACCTAGGGCATCATCCTCGTCCTTAAGCTGATCAGTGATAACTCCTTCTCTGAACTATTTCTGAACCTCATCCCAGCGTGCCACCAATGGAGCTCTTTGGGCCTGGAAGTCAGATTTATTAGACCGCCTCCACAGTTTCAACTGGGCTTTGACAAATTGAAGTTGTTTGTGGATTCTGAACATTGCTCTCCCATAAGCTGGACGGCCTTCTTTCCACCACTGTGGAATTTTCTCCCGAAGTTCTTATTTCTGCAACCATAAATTCTCAAATCTAAAAGGTTTATGAATATGTCCTCTTCCAGTCCCACCTTCCAACAGAATAGGGCAATGATCAGAAACAGGGCCTGCTAAAATCTGAAAGTTAATGTTCCATTTTACAAACGTTTCTTCAGAAAGCAAAAAGCGATCTAATTTCACCTTCCTACTGTGTGGTTCCCTCCTTTTATTGGTCCAGGTGAAGTTATTGCCAGGACATTTAATGTCCACAAGATGTAGAGCCTGGACTTGGGCAATCATGAGACGGTCCCCTGTATCCAGGAAGGGATTTCCCCCTTCCTGTTCTCTGGAAGATAATTTGGCATTAAAGTCCCTCGCGACAATCCAATCTAGCTCTTCCCTAGACACTTGCATGTCTTGCACAGCCTTCCACTGTCTCCTCTGACCCTCCATGGTTTGAGATCCATAAAAGTTAGTTATCAGCACAACTTCCGCTGAGACATTATTTCGAAAGAGAGAGGTGAGAACACCTCTCCAGGAAATGTGCTCAAGAGCAGACCAGACTTGAGAGTTCCACAGAGTCACTATCCCCCCTGAGGCACCTTGGGCTGCCACATCCATATGGCCAGCACCCCTCCAGATTTTGTTAACCGTTTTGGACATATGGTCCAAAGACATCTTAGTCTCTTGTAACAGCAAGAAATCAGTATTGCTATTTTCTAATAACCTTTGAACAGCAGATTGATGGGTTCTGCTGTTTAAACCCCTCACATTCCAAGATTGTATAATCATGGGTTACCCTGAGAGCAGTAAGAGTCAATCGTCCTCGATGATCCTCCCATGATCAATTTATCTCCTTGAGATGCAAGCAACTCCTTATTAGATCTCCGACCTGCTCCCTGAGAATTGTACTTTTTTGGTTTTTTTTCCAGCTGAGATATCCCCAAGGATGGCCTTTCTCTACTTTTCTCTGCTATTCCCATATGAAATTCCTGGGATACTGATTGTTCAGGGTTATGGAAAACTATGGCACCAGAAGACACTGGCTGTGGTTCTACACTTTGATCAATTATCTGCTGAATGACAGGGGAAGGTGAGAGTGGGGGCTGTCCAGGAAAATTTGAAGTTTCATTGACACCCTCCAAACCTTCCATAGAATGATCCTCTTCATCAACCAAGGATTTGAAAATCTCATACCTATTAGCAGGCCTGAGATTAGAAAGCTCCTTTCCCTCATTTTTCTTGGATCGTCTTCTTCTTCTAGGTTGTTCAAAACCATCCCTCGAAACATTCTGACTCAGGTTAGAGCTCTTATGGTCTGTAATGGGGGCGACCTTGTCCTCCTTGGGTGGGAGTGGCAGATCCAAAGGGGCCTCCTTATTGGAGTTCATATTGATAGGACAAAAATGGGCAAGATGCCCATGCTTATGGCAAACCCTGCACCTGAAGGGAAGGGCCTCGTAGTCAAGCTATTGAGTCCAGGTATGATCTACCAGTTCAATATCCAACTCAGTCGAAAGAGGCTAGCTGAGATCCATCTCAACACAGATTCGGGCATAGACAACCATACTCCCTTCAATGGTATCTCTGGCAACTCCAATATGCCTACCAATCGCATTGCCAATCATGGCCAAAACCTGCTCCCCCCAGAACTCCATAGGCAAGGCATATAATCTAATCCACACTGGTATAGCAGTGGGTTCAACACGAGGGTCGAAGCCCACCCGCCATGGTTGAACAAAAAGGCCCGTCGGGCCATGGTTCTTCTTTTCTGACTCAAAAGCCTTATTTATGTTGGCCAGAGCCGAGAAAATAACAATAAAATAACCATTACTGATAAACCACAATGAATACTCATCGTGGGGTTCCCAGTTTTGATGGATCCATGAATGTAGGAAGTTCAGGGAGGGGCGAATGCCCATAAACTTGCATATTAGGTCATGGTTCGCTCTGTAAAGAACATATTCTTCAACCATGCTAGGTTTGATGACTATTTTTGGCTTGGAGTCAGCCTGCGGCAGACAGCCATTCACCCGATGAGCTGACGGTCTACTCCCAACTGCCGTGAAGATCTTCTTGTAAGCCATTTTTTGCGCTTCAACAGACTTCAGGGAGGAGTCGCCTTTGAAAATATCAGCATATGAACTATTATGTCCAGAGTCAGGGGCCGGAGAAGTCCCCATTGGACCCTCCATGGGCACCGAACGGATCTTCAGATCCCTCAAAATGAAAAAGCACTTCAGAGAGAAACGTAAAAACCTGGGAAAAATCGAAGGATCAGAATCTCAGAACCAGAGGAAAAAATCGCCAGAGCTCGAGTTCCCGCCCAAACCTTCAATCCAATCACCCATATTAGCTAGAGATTTTAATATAGCTCACATATTACATTATTTGATGTGGAGATTTTTAGTATTTAATATTTGAATTTGGTCTTTTATTTTTTGGCTTTGTCTCTTGTATTGCTTGAATTTCTGGTATTGTCCTATAGATTTGTTCTCTACAATGCTTATCAGACTTTCTTTTTGTCTATTAAAACATTGTAACATGTCCATGATCTTGTTCTAATTTAATTTAATGATCCATCCATAATGTACTTCATTTTTTTCCTTGGGACATATTTTTGGCTTGGTCTTCTCACAAATATTATAAATTTGAAATGATCTTTATTTTAACCATGTCTTTCATTTGTTCAAGTTATCTTTTTTTTAGCTACTTGTATTTTATCATCTGAAACATCAATTTGTGTAGAAATATCTAAATGATTTGTATTATCATTTTTATCACACTCATCCTCAATTTTTTCTTCATTTTCATTTTCTCTAATCCTTCCCATAAGTGCTCTTCTTTAATTTTCATCTTCATTTTTTGTTTCTTGAACTTCTTGAATTAAGTTTTCTTTTTTATTATCTTCTTTTTGTTGTTGTTGTTGTTGTTGCACAGGTTAATATGATATTACCTCGGCTAAAATATTTGAGTTGGTCTATTCATTTGATTTCTTTAATTCAAATAATTATATCTACAATAGCTTGTAGTATGTCCTATATTGCATATGTGACAATATTTTCTTCTCCATTCAGGTTGAGATTGTGATGATGTTGCAATATTATTTGATGCATTTTTCTTTGATATCAAAGCATTATTAGTCATTTCATATTTGACTAGATTTTCCACTTCATATTCTTGAAGAACATTAACTAATTCATCAAAGGTTATGGTCTTATTTAGCACTTGAAGAGAAGTGACTAAATTTTTGAATGTATTTGGGAGTTCTCTTAATGTAAGGACAAGAAACTTGTATTCCACTTTTTCTCTCAATGTTAGTAACTAAGCTTTTAATTTTGTTATCCTTCAAAGGAAAAGTTCTATACTTTCTCCACTATGAAATTTTAAAGAATATAATTGTGATTGCAAATGCAAGATAGTTGCTTCATTCTTTCCTTCAAATATTTTGCATAGTTTCTCCTAAGCAATTTTCAAGGTCTTTGCTTCACTTATATATGGCTAAATTTCATATTTTATACAAAATGTGATTAGCATAAGAGCTTTTGCATCATCATTTTTAATTTTTTTTTTCCACTTTAATCTTCTAGCATATTCTTTGTTCCATTTACTATATCCCAAAAAATTTCAACAATAAGAATTGGTCTCATTTTATTTTTCCATTATGCAAAGTTTGGTTCTTTCAAAAGTTGTGATTCGAAAATAATTTTTTTGGTATTTCCCATAATAGAACTCATTCAATAATATTCTTTGAATTCAATTAATTTTTCCTCTTATAACTCAAAATTTTTATCTTTTATCAACTTCAAATTTCAACTTTCAACTTCCACTTATGTCTCCCAAAATATTAATTCGCTTTCACTTTTAAATTTTAGTCGAACCCAAACTTCAATTTAAATTTCAAATGTTTAATTTCCTTATATCTCCCATTCATTAATTAATTCCGTAATAATTCCTTTTAAATCCCAAATTTTGAATTAATTATCAATATCTTATATCTCTGAATTTATTCTTAAATTCTTTTAATTCCTAAACTTAATAAAAACAATAAAGCACTTGAAAATAACTTATAAAGCAAATGTACCCTTAATAATCTTAAAAATTTGATTACTTTACCTTCATTGTCACCATGTCTCACTTCAAATAGAATTTAGGGCATTTTGACTAAACATTATGTGCTTTGCTTACTTCTAGTAAGTGTTATGACTATTTGACTGGTCCACTTCTAGAGATTCTTTGAATTCTTTTTGTGCTAATAAGTCAAAAATATTGTCTTTTGGCTTCCTCTCTACTTCTTCTCACAACTAACTCCTTCTTCAACTCATGGCTTGTTTGTGTTAATGTTCTTCACACGACTTATCTATTTTTATATTCTTCACACAACTTATATTCTTCAACGTTCATCACATGACTTCATTTTAGTGCTTCATCTCATTCTTTCGTTCTCATGCTTCTAATTACGTCTTCCATGGTTCAATCTTAGGCAATGCTCACCTCTTTCATCCTTGTTTTCAACACAAACACAAGCAATCCTCCAACTCAACCTTCTCATTCTCCATTCTTCAATCTCTAGAACTCTTCAGGCATCTCTTCTCTATAGATGTCAAAAAATTGCCTCTACATTCACCAACTCTCTCCAGCAAATCATCTCGTAACTCATTCTCCAAAGTATTCTTCTCCTCCACTCTTTTTATTCTCTATAGATGTTAAAAAATTATCTCTACATTCACCAACTCTCTCTAGAAAATCATCTCGTAACTCGTTCTCCAAAGTATTCTTCTCCTCCACTCTTTCTTTAGCAATCTCAAATTCCAATCTTCTTCCAATTATTCAAACAATTCTTTCTAATATTCTCAGTTCAATTTTATTCTCCAAGTAATATTTAATTCCAATATTTTTCTTCCAACCTCAAAGTCCACTCAATGTGGCTTTGATACCATTGTTGTCAAATATGCCTAAATATCTCATGGGTAAAATTCATAGGATAGAATAATCACATTCAACACATATTTTTTACAACAAAAATACTTCTCTTTTACATTCATAAATCAAATTTTATTACATTCATATCCAAATTTGATTACATAAAACATCTAATTACATAGTATGGAGCTTTGTCTCCAATATATAACTTTACATAATAAACTTATCAATACTCCTAACTATTGTTTTTCTCTAACTCACCAAAGATGCAACCTTTCACATGTCTCACATAATGACAAAGCTTCTCATGATTACATATCCTTCTACTTCACATCTTGACACATTTAATATGACTTTTCACTTTCACACTTCTATCACTTATACTCTTCACACACTTTACACTTGTACATGTAATTCATACTTAATGAAATAATACATAAACACTCTTCTCACTTTGATAAATACTTTAAACAAATATTAAACACACTCTCTAAACTAAATATTTAGAATAATACTTCACTCATGATACCAAATAATATAATATCTCTAACAAATATCTATAATTAAAAGGTAAACTAAATATAATTTAATTAAATTAAAAGTTTAATAAATATAACCCTCCTAAAAAAATCGTTAGCGGGAAAAAGTGGTCGCTAAGGCATCATATTTTCAACGCTAAGGAGTGTTGAATTTTTATTTGGTCTCATCTTTTATTAATTTTTATTTGGTTTCATCTTTTATTATGCCGAGAGGCATTCCTACAATGGCAGACATGGGTGGGAGGCAAAGAGGTCATAAATGTCACGTCATAAACAATTTTTTTATTTATTAAAAAGACCGACATTAACAAAAACATTTAAAATATTTAAACTAAAACAGACTAACCAACCATTGCAAA
The DNA here is from genome assembly GCA_028583015.1 of Wollemia nobilis. Classification (NCBI taxonomy): domain Eukaryota; kingdom Viridiplantae; phylum Streptophyta; class Pinopsida; order Araucariales; family Araucariaceae; genus Wollemia; species Wollemia nobilis. Next base: position 616,012 of record JAQPPZ010003275.1, read on the forward strand.
CATTTAAAATATTTAAACTAAAACAACCGACTAACCAACCGTTGCAATTGTTTAATAAATTAGCTTAGATATAAAGGATATATATCTAAAAACACCGAGAGTTATCAATTCTGAGGCGCGGTTTATCTTGAAGATCACACCCCCAAGAAATAAGATAACACCCCAAAGATTATCAATGTCAAACTAGTTTTAAGATTGACATGAAGCATACGGTGGGTCATAAATGCTCTCTTTTACATTCTAAATAATAAAGGATTTAAGTTTTGATGAATGAATTTTATTAATTCTTATAAATAGATATATTGTTTTTTAGTTGGACGTTGTTTTGGGTTCTCTTAAAGAGGTAGCTAAACCCACTGATCATATAGTCTATTTAGGTGTATTTAAATATAATTAAAAATAAATCATTCTATTAAAATCAATTATTTTTATTTCGGCTTTATGCTTGGCTTTTAAAAAGAAGAAACTATATGAGATACCTTCTGTCCATTTCATTCACATCTTTATCATAAACTTTATATAATAACCATTCCTGAAGCAAAATATACCACAAGCAAAAAATAATTTATTAAGCAATCCAGCAACCTTCACATTCTCACCCCCATTATTGAATTTCTGGTCCTTATCAATGTACCGAGGGCCAAAAGGATTATCGAAATAAATAAATAAAGCTTTGCAACGCTACCAATTTCGAGCGCATTCTGGAGGAAAACCTTGAGGAAACCTCTTGGAGTCTGCGCAATAATCATAAATCATGTAGTTTTTGCGCACCCAGGCAAGCTTCTCTCTCTGGCTCGAATCGAGACCTTCATTCCACCAACTCTGATTAGAATTAGCAGAGCAAGAAGAGGCAGAGCCGTTCCAAACGCACGCATTTGCACTAAAATTGGTGTATGACGCAATGAAAGGCGCTTTTGTCCAGTCGATCTTAACAAGGCCGCCTCTTGTAGCCCAATTGTCGGCATTCCAGATGCTCGAGTATATACTCATTGCCTGTTTGTTTGGATACGGAACGCCCAAGTCTGTGTTGTTACCAAAGATTCTGATCGGAGTCCCGTCTACATAAAATCTGTGGTTTCCATCAAATAAAATAATAAAAGCTATTAGAAAATCAATTTAGAAGGCGGATACAGAGATTCATAAGATGTAAGATTAAAATAGTTTTGCTTACATAATTTGCTGAGGGTTCCAGAGCACAGAGTATGTGTGGAAGTCTGCCCTGGGGTCGAACCAAAGATAGAATTGTTGCTCGCGTTTACCTTGGCCCTGCGTGAAGACGTTGGTGTGGACAATGTATGGATCCCCCGACAGATTCCCGAGAAATTCAAAGTCAATTTCGTCATGGGTGGAACCTTCAGATGAAAGCTGTTATCACATCATTAACACACAAACACATGCAATTAATTTCTCTTTGTATATGTTTTTATGTCTGGTTAATTGTATATTCACAGACAAGATTATAATCTCATAACTGTGAACCATTTCACAGAACAACATATTAATTCAACCGAAAATGAAAATTCCTGTGTTTGACTTCATTGAAATAGAACGATCAAAGAGACTCAGTATCTATATATGAACAATAACCAAGGGTGAGAAGGCTCACATAGTAAGCAGTTACGGTGCCAGCGGAGTTTCCAGGTACCAACTTAATTTGCATATCAATTTTGCCAAAGAGATATTCATTCTTCGACTGAAATCCAGAACCTGATCAAAATCAATATACAATATCACAATATTGATGATTATAATGCCTATTTATAGTTAATTAAAATCAAAGAAAGTGGTTTGCAATGGAGAATGAATTGTGATTAATACCAGAGGTGTTGTCCAAAGAAAGCTGCAACAACTGTCCATCGTCGAGAATTTTAGCGTGGTCATTGCCCCATGTGATGTCAAAATCGTGATAAAAGTCTGCAGAGACGCTCGAGACTGACAAGAAAACCGCGACGGTTATGAATGCAAAAACAAATATCCTCCACATCTTCATTCTCTGGTTTGTTTGTAGCAGATGAAAGAAAAACTTTGATCAAAACATTGAGTGTTTATGCGAGAATTTATAGCTTTGAAACTGGAGCGTGTGGGGATTAGGGGGAACATCCTACAAGGGAAGCGTTACCGTGTGCAGTGCAATACAGCTATTGCCGTCTGTCTGTATTGTAAGTTCTTTGAGGTTTCCTCCTTTCGTTAGATTCAACATAAACCACCATGACATCTACCGCTTTCAAATTAGCCGTAATCGATTGGTTCAAAAAAAAACTTTGTTTGTGCGGGAGTAGAATAAATTTCAAGTGGCCCAAGCCATACATGTAAAATAAACATTTACTTCGAGTTTATCTCCAATAGATGTCTTAGTTTTGTTTTGTAATAGGCTGACTTATGGAGTCTCACGTCTCTTCCATCCAACGGCGGCTCTTTATGAGGGTTTCCCTCGCTCGTTGGATGAAATGGAAATACTTGTTCTATATCGTCAACACGGTTTGATTATAATTCTAGAATAATCGTTAACCTAACAAGTATACATCACTATCAACTACGAAAAAACTTGTCCAAAGTTTTTTGTTTTTTTGTTTGTTTTTTTTGGGTTAAAGGCTTTCAAAGGGTGTTATTACATATTTAAGACTCCTTGCCTTAAACATTACTCATGCTTTTTCGATGTGCAAGCATTGCCATTATTAGATTGCTCTTGTTTTTTTTATAATTAAATTTAATATAATTTTATTTTGAAACTTTATGTTAGAAGTTTAAGATTTGAATAGTATAAGGTTTTATATATATATATATATATAGATATAGAGAGAGAGAGATAGAGAGAGAATGTTGAGATAATTATGGTAAAATAAATAATATCTTTAACAGGGATGTTTTTATATGATCATAACGTTGTCGAGGATAAAAACTATTTTACTTTTTATTTTTAGTACATTTAATTCAAAAATATATATTCAACAAGAACTTTCACAATCAATAAAGACCTTAGCGAGATGATTGTATTAGATATTAGATCATATCTTTTACCTTTTAACATATCTAGTTTTAAAAGAAAAAAAGTTCAATAAGGACTTTCATAATAAATAAGGACCTTGATCTTGGATATGGTTGTACACCATACTTCAATAACTAGAGAATGTTGGATAAAGATCTTCCCATATGACCAATGATTTTGTGGATGTGAAAAACTACTTTACAATCTACCTTTTAACGCATCTAATTTAAAAAATAAATTATGCAATAAGAACTTTCACAATAGATAAGGACCTTTGCAAGATGATTGTATTAGAAATAGATCGCAAATTTATTTTTTAATACATTTAATTAAAAGACAATTTTCAATAAAGGATTTCACAATGGATAAGGACCTTTGACAAGATGATTGTATTATAAATAGATCCAATTCATGAGTGTTTCCAAGTGCACGAGAGATTTAATCATGGGCATCATTTTTTAGTATCATTTTCCACTCTTCTTTTCTTGTCCTCTCTACTTCGCTTGTGTTAGATAGGGTTGATCTTAGGGTCCTTAGTTCTTAGGTTGTGTGTCCTAAAGCTAGTATTTGATCATGGGCATCCTTTTCAAGTATCATTTTTTGTTCTAGTCTTCTTTGATGAAAAATGCTTCAATGATTTATTTTATTGATCAAAGGTTATTTAAAACATAAGGAGTTGTCTAATACAACATAATAACTTTCAATAAGACAACACTAACTTGTAACCACCCACAATTAACAATTAGCTCTTGAATCTATGTTGAGTGGTTGTAACCACTCAACTTATTATGATTCTAACAAATTATGATGACAATAACTTCCTAATATTCATCCTCTTATTGCATCATAATTTAGAGTTTCTTAGAGAGAAAATATCAAAATACCTTAAGCTTAACATGTGCAAGAGACTTGTTGAAGATGTATTACATTATTTGTTATGTAAGTAAAAAATATTTTGAGGTAGACCAAAAGTCATTTTGTGGGAGACCAAAGGTCATTTGACTCTTAGCTCCATCTTTAATTGTACAATTTTATACAAGAAATATCAAGCTATGAATATTTTTTGGCTTTCTCATGCACTTTATTATTTTCTTTATCTCATTAGTATATAAAACCAGTAATAGAGTTTCTTGACTAGATTGTATGCTTCTAATTCTATCAGTGGTATCAAAGCACAAGGAAGGATTACAAAGTGGCCATTGGAGAAGAGTTTAAGAAAAGGTCAAGGTAGAAGATTGCAAGAAGGAGAGGCTCTTGTAAAAAATAGTTGAGACAATTGTCACCATCTGACAACAAGCCCAAAAGGAAGAAGGATTTGGAAAGAAGTTTGCCAAATTTTGGAAAGTGTTTTTGAAGACCTCAAGACATTTAGATTCTTGAGGAAGAGGCCAGCAAAATAGGTTAGATTTGAAGTTAGATTTTAGCGAGATATAGGAGAAAGAAGAATTGAAGAGGCCATAGATTTGAGAAGTTTGAGGATAGTCATTAAGGTCATGAAAGCTGATTTGAAAAGAAGGAGATTGTTGATTTTTGTATTAGAAGTTGAAAGGTCACAAAATAGCAAATTGAAGGTAACATGGAGTTGTAAATTAAAGAAGATTTAGGTAGATTTTGAAGTGCCCTTGAACAACCAATTGAAGGAAGGCTTACAGTAAAAGAAGGCAGCAATTTGGAAGAATTAAATGTTTTTTTTTGGATAGCAAGCTAAAGGCTAAAAGATAAAAATATTGGGTATCAATTAGAACTGCAAAATTTATAAGGTTGAGGCAACAAAGTAAAAGGACGTAGAGATACAAATTTTATAAATTTTGGATAGCAACAATGTGAATCAAATCATGAAAAACAAGAGCTCCATATTTTATCAAGAATAATACACATATGGATTATTCATAAGAGCTCTGCTAGGTTTTGATGTGGAAAACTACTCTGCTAGGGTTTAATGAAGAAAAACTGCTCTACAGGGATGGCAAAAACTTTTAGAGGATGTCTAAAAGTTTGGAGGAATATCGTGATGGCATCAGGTTCGGCACAGAGAGTGCATGCTCATGATATTTTTTCATCTAAAAATGACTGGAAGGAACAAGATTTTCCAGTGCATGTCAAGAACCGCTTGTTAAATAACAATGGATGTTTGGAACAATGTAAAGCCATGCCAGTTCTAGTGGTTCAACCAGACTCAGTGGCGAAAGATGTGGAGTATCTAACCAAACATGCCCTTATTGGTAAATTTTTGGGCATCCGAATTTCTCTCCCATTTATGGAGGCTTGGGTCAGCAAGACTTGGAATCCTGAAGGTGATGTTGAGTGCGAAAAACTATTTTATGGTGATTTTATCTTGTATTGCATATCGTAACAAAGCATTTGAAGGGGGTCCTTATTTCTATAACTAGATGGGACTCTTTCTTAAACCCTGGCATGTGGGTTTCAACCCATCAGAAGAGCGACCGTTGTGGGTTCCAGTATGGGTGTGGCTTCCATGGCTCCCATTGGAATTATGGAGAACTGATATCTTGCATAAGATTGCCCTTCTGCTTGGGAAGCCGGTTGGACCGTCACAACAGACAATGGATAAAAAGGTAATCTTTGTTGCTCGTTTATGTGTTGAAATTGACTTAAATAATCCTATTCCAGATTCTATTGAAATACAATTTGGATCAACTACATGGGTTCAAAAACTTGACTATGAAGCTCTTTCATTTCATTGTCGGATTTTTTGTGAATATGGCCACCTGCAAAAAAAATGCCCTAAGTTTGTTTTACCTGTGGCTTCAAATCTTGGGCCCTCTCGGTCTAGACAAAGTTTGGATAAAAGAAAAGCCCCGATAAAGGAAGGGGAACGAGATAAGGAAGGTTTTCTTCCAGTAAAAGCCCAAAATAGAGTACGAAGGGCAAACAAAGACCTTAAGGATAACCAATCAGATGCTCTACTCAACCGTTTTGAAATATTAGATGATCTTGATCAGTGCATGGAGATACCTGAAATGTCGCTACCTGATGCAAATATAACAAGGCCGAATCAGATGTCTCTTCTTGAGGGGGAACTTAAGGAATCATATCTAGGGGTTTCAATGAAGAACAAAAGGCTTTGGATCTGAGTATAGGGGACATGGTTGGGTCTATCCCTATAAGGGAAACTATTTTGGAAAGTGGTACATATTTAGTTATGCCCTCTCCTACTCAGGCACTGATGCAATCATCCTTGGACTGTAAAACTCCTACAGTGTTGGGATTGCAGCAAAACATAATTAAAAAAAGTTTTTCGCATAAGAATATGAAGGTGGGTCGAAAGAAGGACCAAGATAAAATAGATTTAATGGGGGAGACTTTGGTAGAGTCAGGCTTGGTGAGAACATTGGAATCCCATTTTTATAACCCCCAAAAATGATTATCCTCTCATGGAATGTAAGGGGGTTGAATAGCATCCCCAAACAAAAAGTTGTTCATGATTTGGTTCGTGTGCATTCTCCAAATGTGGTGTTTATTCAAGAGACTAAATTGGCTATTGATAGTATGTTCAATATTACTCCCAATTTGTGGAGAAGGGGGTAATGCCAGTGTATTGGTGCATGTGGATATGTTGGTGGCGTCGCTTGTTTATGGGATTTAGTTAAGATATCCCCTCTTACTTGGATTTCTAGCAGATGGTCTATTTCAATGGTCATGAATATGGTAAAATCATCCTACTTAAAAATGTGTATGCTCCTATTGATTACAATGGTAAAGTGAATTTGTGGAAGCACATTTTCTTTGTGAGAAGTTTGGTTCCCCTGTACCCATGGATTTTGGCTAGAGACTTCAACTCTATCACTTGTCTAGAGGAGAAACGTGGTGGGGTGGACTGTCTTGAGCATTTTTCTTCTGTCTTCAGGGCTCATATCCAAGCCCTAAACTTGGTTGACATCAAGCCAGATAATGGGATCTTTACTTGGCACAATAGAAGGTGTGGGGAATCTTCCATCTCAAAGAGACTGGATAGGTTTTTAATATCCAGTTATTAGATGGGTAATAACAGAGGTGCTAGTTCTATGATTTTGGAGGGTAGGGGATCTGATCATTGGCCTATCAAACTCTCTACTTTGGAGTTAGGGCTAAAAAAGAATTCCTTCTTTAAGTTTCAACTTATGTGGCTTCGTGATCCTAAGCTTCATGATTTCATGTGAGGCTGGTGGACCACTGGCAAACCTCCTCATGGCACCACTATGTATTCCTTTATGAAGTGACTACAATTTGTAAAACATAAATTGAAGAGATGGAATAGATTGAATTTTGGGAACCTTTCCTTGGCTAAGTTGGCAGATCTTAGGAGGATGGAAGAAGCTTCAAGGAAGATTAGAGATCAGGGATTCACGAAGGAGCTTCTTGTTGAGGAATCTAAGGCTACGAAAGACCTTGATGAATGGGAACTGAGGGAAGATTTTTATTGGAAACAAAAATCTCGAGTAGATTGGCTTCAGGAAGGGTATAGGAACACAACCTTCTTTTATAACTCAGTTAAGGCTCGCCGTAATGGTAACCTGATTACCTCTCTTGTGAATTCTCAAGGTGCCCTACTCTCTTCTTTCAAGGATATTTCATAAGAGACTAAGAGGTATTTTTCCTCTCTCTTCAATGAGGACTCCCTATCAGATGATGAGAATGAAAAGCTTATTCTAAGTTGTATTCCAACGATTGTTTCTAGAGATATGAATGAGCACTTGATGGGTCCAATTTCCCTTGAGGATTTAGAAAATGTTGTATTCAAGATGAAAAAAGGAAAATCCCCAGGCCTAGATGGATTCTTGATTAGTTTTTATCAGGAGTTTTGGGATTTAATCAAATTTGATGTTTTGGAGGTGGTCCATGAGTCCCAAAAGAACAAACAGATGCTAAGGGCCCTAAATGCTACCTTTGTGGTGCTTATACCCAAAAAAGAGGGAGCAAATTCCTTGGATATGTTCAGTCCTATTGCTCTCTGCAATGTTGTGTATAAGATCATCACAAAAATTATTGCTGAGAGGCTGAAGATATGGTTGAGCAAAATCATCTCTAAGGAGCAAGAAGGGTTTGTTGTTGGACGAAAAATATTGGATGGGATTGTTATTGCTACAAAAGCTATTCACTCGATGAAAAATTCTAAGGAGAAAACTATGTTCATTTAGTTGGACATGGCCAAAGCCTATGATCGGGTCAGATGGTCCTTTCTTCAGAAAGTTCTTGTTGCTTTTGGATTTGAGGAGGAATGGATTAGATGGGTGATGAGTTGTGTTTCTTCTTCCTCATTATTTGTTCTTATTAATAATGAGCCATCAGAGTTGTTTGAGGCCTCAAGGGGATTGAGGCAAGGAGATCCTTTATCTCCTTATTTGTTTATAATTATGGTGAAAGGGTTGGGAATATTGCTCAAGTATCAAGTCATGCAGGGTCTCATTCAGGGGTGGAAGTGGGATAGTAGTTTGCCACCTCTTTCCCACCTTCAATTTGTTGATGATACTGCTTTGTTAGGAGTTGCCACTATCATGGAAGCTAGCAATATTAGACAGTCTCTTGAAATATATCTTGGTGCTTCTGGAAAATTGATTAATGAGGACAAGTCTTCTATTTTCTTCTTCAATACCCTCCTATTATTCAAGCCAGGATTTCTCGCATTCTAATATTCTAGGTTAGGACTCCCCCCTTCATTTATCTTGGTATTTCAATTTCATCTCACCCTCTACCTAGATCTTCTTGGCAGTCTATGCTTGATAAGTTTAGAAGGAAGGTGAATCACTGGACTTTTAGATGGCTATCCACTGTAGGTAGAGTGTTGCTTTTAAAATATGTTGTTCAAGCTTTACCCATTTATAGATGTTTTGTACAAATAGCTCCCTCTCACTTCATCAAGGACATGGATGCTTTGTCAAGATAGTTTTTATGGTCTTGAAAACTTGATCAATATAAATAGAGTTTGGTTAGGTGGAATTCTATATGTAGGTCGATGCAAGAGGGAGGCCTTGGGTTGCGACAGACAACTCTTTTTGGTTAGGCTTTGGCTGCAAAACTTTATTGAAGATGGTGTACCTCTCAAGATCAGATTTGTGCTAAAATATTACCTTGTAAATACTTGAGAGGTATTTTTGAGGTTGAAATCCCTAGAGTCAGCTTGCACGTGTGTTGCCAACAATTCCAAAGGGGGAGATTGTTGAGAAAGGTGCAGCGACAGTATTGTCATTGTTGTCAACACAGTTAGATAGATCGGTTGATGCAGTGGATAGGAGTTCAAAGGTTATTCAGAGTATGTACAGTGAATGCAGTGGACAAGATTTCAGAGGTTATTCAGAGTATGTACAGTGATGTTAAATTCTTATGAGGATGTTTTTGATGTTTAGGTGATGTTGTTATAGGTTTTTTGTGCAAAGTTGAAAAAATCGTCATGTTAAATGCATATTTTCCAAGAAGACCGAAGTGGCCCATATGCTAAAGATCAAAGAAAAAGCAAAACACCGCAAAGAAAAAAAAAGTGTCGCGATATCGCGACATGTTGCATTTTCATGACCAAAAGAGAAGAGAGAAAAAGTGTCGCGATATCGTGACATGTTGCATTTTCGCAGCAAAAAGAGAAGCGAAAAAGCAAGGAGAAAAAAGTGTCGTGATATCGCAACATGTTGCATTTTTGCGGCCGAAATAGAAGTGAAAAAGCAAGGAGAAAAAAGTGTCATGATATCATGACATGTTGCATTTTCATGGCCAAAATAGAAGCGAAAAAGCAAGGAGAAAAAAAGTGTCGCGATATCGCGACATGTTGCATTTTCACGGCCAAAAGAGAAGCAAAAAATTAAGGAGAAAAAAGTGTCGCGATATCACGACATGTTGCATTTTCGCGGCCAAAAGAGAAGCGAAAAAGCAAGGAGAAAAAAAGTGTTGTGATATCGCGACATGTTGCATTTTCGTAGCCAAAAGAGAAGAGAAAGAGCAAGGAGAAAAAAGTGTCACGATATCGCGACATGTTGTATTTTCGCGGGCCAAAGCAAAGAGAAAGAGCAAAGAGAAAAAAGTGTTGCGATATCGCGACATGTTGCATTTTCGCGGGCCAAAGCAAAGAGAAAGAGCAAGGAGAAAAAAGTGTCGCGATATCACAACATGTTGTATTTTCATGGTCCAAATCAAAGAGAAAGAGCAAGAAGGAAAAAGTGTCGCGATATCATGACATGTCACATTTTCATGACTCAAAAAGGGCAAGGCAGGCAGAGAAACAAAGGTGTCACGATATCGCGACATGTCGCATTTTCGTGACTCAAAAAGGGCAGGCAGACAGAGAAACAAAAGTGTCGCGATATCGCGACATGTCGCATTTTCGTGACTCAAAAAGGGCAAGCAAGCAGAGAAACAAAAGTGTCACGATATCGCGACATGTCGCATTTTCATGACTCAAAAAGGGTAGGCAGGCAGAGAAACAAAAGTGTCGCGATATCGCGACATGTCACATTTTTGCAACTCAAAAAGGGCAGGCAGGCAGAGAAACAAAAGTGTCGCGATATCACGACATGTTGCATTTTCGCCAAAGGAACAGAGTAGTTGACAGTGCGTCTGATATTAGTGATGAACACTAGGATAGTGAAACTGAAGACTACATAGTGACGTGGACCTATAAGGAATAAATCAAATATTGAATAAGGTAATTTGTCACATAAGGACAAAATTCAATGAATAAGACAAAACATTACATAAGGAATATTTAATGATTTAAAATCATCTAAGATGGTCGTTACACATGGAAAGAAGCGGACGCATGCCCATGTGGAGAAAAGGAAAAGAAAGGCCACAAAATAGAAATGAAAAGCCTTTTTGGAAAAAGTGTGTCAGTAGCAATTTTTGTGGAAGTGGTACAGGTGAATCGTAAGGAGTTAGGCAGTGAGTTTTGGTTTGGACATATTCAGTGTTGCAAAGATTCTACATTTCAAATTTCAGAGAAAACCGAGTTACGAGGTGAGAGTTATGATTTTTGCAAAAATGTTACAGGTCTCTTTTATGTCAATTTGTGCCACTTGTGCAAAATCCTTTAGTTGGCCATTTCGACCTTGAAGAGTCACCAGAGTTTTAGTTTCAGTGTTGTTACACCTTCAAGGCATCAAATAGATCATCTTTGGTTTTTTGTTTGAGTTGTCACGTGGTCCCAAAGTATGAATTTGAGTAAGGTGCATTGTAGTTGGCCGTGAAGTGTTTGATGAAATGTCTTCTCCAAATTTGAACAGTTGAAAGTAATATGTGACCAACAGTGACTGTAGAGAATATGGACTAGGTTGAAAATATAAAAAGGGAGTTACAATTGACAAGTGGCATAGGAGAATATTGTGTCATAAAGGAGTTACATAAAGAAGTTACAATTGACAAGTGGCATATGAGAATATGGAAGTTACAAAAGAAGGAGTTACAATTGATAGGTGGCATGTGAGAATATGGAAGTTACAAAAGAAGGAGTTACAATTGATAGGTGGCATGTGAGAATATGGAAGTTACAAAAGGAGTTACAAAGAGAAAATATTGTTATAAAAGGAGTGTTGCTTGGAGAATTTCAGTGTGCGATAAGTGTGTGTGTTTTGTTAATTGTGGTAGATGTTGGGTAAGCAATAGACCAGTCAGGGTCTTGTAAAAGTGAAGGTATTTTTATGTCAATCTTCTAGTTTCAAAATTGAAGTCCAAGTTGGTGCTTGGCATCAAGGGTTGGTGCTCCTTCCAGTTGGTGCTGGTAAATCAAGGGTTGATGCTCCTTCCAGTGGGTGCTAGTAAATTGATTGTAAAGTTGGTGCTTTGCAAAGGCTGGATTTGGATGGGAGTCCAAACAGTCATTTTGAGGAGTAGCCAAATCGGTGAACCTCGGTACATCTTATGTTGTGTGATGTTATCTTGTTATATTTTCTTTATTTGGTTTTAAGTTTTCATTGTTTTGGCTTTAAGAGTTGAAGATTTAAGTAACAAGAGATACATTGATTCACCCCCCCTCTTAGTGTCATTGTGATACTAACAATTGGTATCAGATCCAATTTCCCTTGTCAGGCTAAATCAGCTAGGGTTGATCTTGGATTAGTATGCAATGGGTAAGAATAATAGATCCTCCTCCAATAAGGCATCTCAGTCAGTTTCAGTTCCTGTGGAAGAGAAAATTGAACTAGAAAAGATAGGAGTGAATTCTGAAGTATGTGATGAAAACATTGAGGTTGAAGTAGATCTAGAAGGTGAGTTGATCGCTGCACTTGAAGAGTTGGATATAGAAAGGAAAAAGAACAAAAGACTGTCCAAGAATTTGGAAGAATATGGGGATAATATTGAAGATCTCTTCTTATAAATTCATAAAGCCAAGAAAATAGAAGAAGCCTTGAAGTCACACCTGGATGATAAAGGCGATGTATGTAGCAAACGTGAAGAGGAATCTAACAAAGTTATTAGTGATCTAAAGCTGCAAGTAGAAGAGTCCAAAAGGATTGAAGAAACTCTCGAGTCACAGATCAATGAGAAAGGGATTTTTTGCTGCAAACAATAAGAGGAGATTGTTTTATTGAGGAAACAACTAGAAGAGGCCAATACAAATCTCAAATTTGAGAAGAGCACAGAGTTGCTAGATAAAATGATAAGGCAACAAAGAAGCTCCATGGGTAAGCTTGGTCTTGGATGTGAAGTTGAACAACCTTCATCTTCTAAATATGTAGAGAAGAAGAAGTCCACTATTGAAGGATCAAAGCAAGAAAAGCTTGAAGCTGAATCTTCAAAAGGAAGAAAATCTCAAAGGAGATCTACAACAAAGCAACCACAACAAAAGAGGTTCTATCACTCTCACTCTATTCATAATAATGCTTTTAATGGCTATTGTTTTAGATGCAACCATTATGGTCACAAGGCAATTTATTATGGATTGAATAATAGATCAAAGAGTTATGATGGTAGAAATACATATGCTTTTCTGATTGAACACCATATGCAATGTTTTAAATGTAATGGTCATGGGCACATAGCAAGGTTTTGTCCAAGAACTTTTGTATCTAATCTAAGGCAAGACAATAGATTTCATCAGACACAAAGAATGCAACACAAACATGGAATAAATCATGTGCATAAAATAAAGGAAAATAATCATCCATCAAGGATGCACAAGAGACAACCACCCAAGAGAAATGTTCAAGTTCACGAAAAGGTTCAAAATAGGGATGTAGTTGAAAAACTCAAGCCCAAGTTCAAGAAAGTTTGGAGAAAGAAAGAAGAAAGGAAATCGTGTCTCCTTGGACTGAAGGAGACTACTCCTCTATTGCACTAAGCAACTCTAGGTAGCACATCCTCAGGGGGAGAAATCTTAAAGTTTTATTTTAATGCTCCTATGTATTTGTTTGGTTATCTGAGGATGAAAGGAAAGTATTCAGGGAGAGTTGTCATATATTTTTCAAAGTGTGTTTCAGTTCATGTAGTTGTTTGTGGAGGTACCATGAAGGGTGGTGATTAAATTGAGAGTTGTCACCATTGGTAGTATTGCTATATGTTAGTGTTGTACTTTTGATGGTTCTTACTGCCATTGTTCAAAGTTATGGATTATAACGGTTCTGATAATTTGGTTTAGTGAAAGAATGTTGCCCTAGTTGCATATATGTGTTTTTATAAAAGCAGTGTGTATTTGTACTACACATTGATGTGAATATTGTTAGATCTATTATGACGCTTTGGTGAAAATATTTAATTCGCGTGCAAAATTAGAAATCTCACATTTTATTATTGCATTCAAAGCAGCTACATGAGTAGGAAGTTACATCAATACAAATTGAGTACAAATATTCAGGGAGACAAATTCAGATCGATCCACATTTGATCATTACACATTTTCTCAACTGCGTGTGCAATATTTTGTTCAATCGCCATCGGGTCACCGATCTTCGGGTATCCGATTTCTTTTGATTTGTATGAAGCAGGTTCATAGCCATTGTCACTATCATCACTGATGACAATGAAGGTAGGTTATTCAAGTTCATAGTTGTTCTCAGCTACCTCCTCTTCATCATCACTAATGATGATAAGTTTAGGCTCTGAAAAGGAAGGAAAGTACTCAACTACACTGTCACTATGACCGTTAGATGTATTATCACCTTCGTTATCAGTCACTTCTTGTGGAGTAAGTTCATCCGGTTCATAGTCAGTCTGTTCCTCGATCACATGGTTTGCAAGTTGAAGAAATCATTATATGTCTTAAAACAGGAACCCCAAGCATGGTATGCAAGGCTAGACAACTATCTTACTCAACAAGGGTTCAAGAAAGGTATGGTGGATAGTATTTTGTATGTCAAAATAGAAAAAGGTCATCTTATTGTTCTTGTTGTATATATAGGTGATATCATACTTGGCAGCAACAAAGATGAGTCATGTAAAGATTTAGCAAATAAGATGCAGAAAGAATTTGAAATGTCAATGATTGGTGAACTTTCGTATTTTCTTGGGTTGCAAGTTATAATCAAAATGAGAAGGGCATATTTATTTCTCAAATTAAATATGTGAAAGAGATGCTAAAAAGGTTCACAATGGAGGATTGTAAGCCAGTTAGCACTCCCATGACGACAGGTTGCAAGTTGAGCAAGGATGACAAATCTCCACATGTTGATCAAACCATGTACAGATCTATGATTGGGAGCTTACTTTACTTGACAGCTACCAGACCAGATATTTTGTAGGCAGTATGCATGGTAGCAGTCCCAAGGAGACTAATGTGATAGCAGTGAAGAGGATTCTTTGGTACCTCAAGGGTACTATGGAGTATGGGTTATGGTATCCAAAAGGTAAGGACTTCACCCTTATTGCATATTCAGATGCAGATTGGGTAGGATGTGTAGATGACAGAAAGAGTACCAGTGGAGGTGCATTCTATCTTGGAGACAGGTTGGTTACGTGGCACAGTAAGAAACAAGAGTCAGTCTCCTTATCCACAACAGAGGTAGAATATATTGCAGTGACAACATGTTGTACGTAGGTATTATGGATGAAAAAAACTCTGAAATATCTTGGTGTTAACTTCAGTGAGCCAATTTCAGTTAAGTGTGATAACACCAGTGCCATTAACATCTCAAAGAATCCGGTTATGCATTCTCGCACAAAACATATTGCTATCCGATATCACTTTTTGAAGGAGAAAGTTGTGGAAGGTGAGGTTAAGTTGGATTTTGTTCCAAAAACAGAGCAAGTAGCGGATATCTTCACAAAACCATTGCCCAAGGAAGTATTTGAGTACCTTTGCAATAAATTGGGAGTGGTCATGCTTCCCAAGAATTGACTAGCTATCGGGACCACATTCTCAAGGGGAGCATTTGTGTATTTGTTTATATTTTTTCTCATGTTTGTGATTTTTGCTAAGTGTAATAATTTTTTCCTAAGAATGTTGTGCATGGACTCAAGGGGAGTTTGCAGCAGCCTTTTGGTATTTTTGTCAAAGGGGGAGAAGAGTTACAGTCATCTTGCACATGTGTTGCCAACAATTCCAAATGGGGAGATTGTTGAACAAGGTGCAGTGACAGTATTGTCATTGTTGTCAACACAGTCAGATAGATCGGTTGATGTAGTGGACAGGAGTTCAGAGGTTATTCAAAGTATGTACAGTGAATGCAGTGGACAAGAGTTCAGAGGTTATTCAGAGTATGTACAGTGATGTTAAATGCTTATGAGGATGTTTTTGATGTTTGGGTGAAGTTGTTATAGGTTGTTTGTGCAAAGTTGAAAAAATCATCATGTTAAATGCATATTTTCCAAGAAGACCGAAGTGGCCCATATGCTAAAGATCAAAGAAAAAGCAAAACACCGCAAAGAAAAAAAGTGTCGCGATATCGCGACATGTTGCATTTTCGTGGCCAAAAGAGAAGCGAAAAAGAAAGGAGAAAAAAGTGTCGCGATATCGCGACATGTTGCATTTTTGCGGCCAAAAGAGAAGCGAAAAATCAAGGAGAAAAAAGTGTCGCGATATCGCGACATGTTGCATTTTCGTGTCCAAAAGAGAAGCGAAAAATAAAGGAGGAAAAAATTATCGCGATATCGCGACATGTTGCATTTTCATGGCCAAAAGAGAAGCGAAAAAGCAAGAAAAAAAAAGTGTCGCGATATCGCGACATGTTGCATTTTCATGGCCAAAAGAGAAGCGAAAAAGCAAGGAGAAAAAAGTGTCGTGATATCATGACATGTTGCATTTTCGTGGCCAAAAGAGAAGAGAAAGAGCAAGGAGAAAAAAGTGTCGTGATATCGTGACATGTTGTATTTTCACGGGCCAAAGCAAAGGGAAAGAGCAAGGAGAAAAAATTTTCGCTATATCGCGACATGTATTTTCGTGGGCCAAAGCAAAGAGAAAGAGCAAGGAGAAAAATGTGTCGCGATATCACGACATGTATTTTTCGCGGTCTAAAGCAAAGAGAAATAGCAAGAAGGAAAAAGTGTCACAATATCACGACATGTTGCATTTCCAGCAAAGGAATAGAGTAGTTGACAGTGCATCTGATATTAGTGATGAACACTAGGAAAGTGAAACTGAAGACTACATAGTGACGTGGACCTATAAGGAATAAATCGAAGATTGAATAAGGTAATTTGTCACATAAGGACAAAATTCAATGAATAAGACAAAACGTTACATAAGGAATCTTTAATGATTTGAAATCATCTAAGATGGTCGTTACACATGGAAAGAAGCGGATGCATGCCCATGTGGAGAAAAGGAAATGAAGGGCCACAAAATAGAAACGAAAAGCCTTTTTGGAAAAAGTGTGTCAGTAGCAATTTTGTGGAAGTGGTACAGGCGAACCGTAAGGATTTAGGCAGTGAGTTTTGGTTTGGACATAGTCAGTTGCAAAGATTTTACATTTCAAATTTTAGAGAAAATCGAGTTACGAGGTGAGAGTTATGTTTTTTGCAAAAACGTTACAGGTATCTTTTATGTCAATTTGTGCCACTTGTGCAAAATCCTTTAGTTGGCCATTTCGACCTTGAAGAGTCGCTCGAGTTTCAATTTCAGTGTTGTTACGCCTTCAAGGCATCAAATAGATCATCTTTTGTTTTTTGTTTGAGTTGTCACGTGGTCCCGAAGTATGAATTTGAGTAAGGTGCACTATAGTTGGCTTTGAAGTGTTTGACGAAATGTCTTCTCCAAATTTGAACAGTTGAAAGTAAGATGTGACCAGCAGTGACTGTAGAAAATATGGACTAGGTTGAAAATATAAAAAGGGAGTTACAATTGACAAGTGGCATAGGAGAATATTGTGTCATAAAGGAGTTACATAAAGAAGTTACAATTGAAAAGTGGCATATGAGAATATGGAAGTTACAAAAGGAGTGGTAAGACCTCAAGGTCTTACTATAAATGTAATCGCAGGCCACTCAAATGGGGCTCCCTTGTAATTGCTTTGCCACTATAGGGGGCTCCCTCCTTGGAATCTATGATTCTTATTCTTATTATTCATGGATGATTTGATATGGATGACCAACCTAATATATATATATCTACCCTAAAGCTATGTTGGTGAAGAGACATGATGGTTCACGTATGAAGAGACGTGATGGTTCGCGTTATGAAGGGTTGTGATGGTTCACTTTATAAGTTAATAATATAATAATTAAATGATTAATAATACTAACTAATACTAACTAATAATGTTAGGATTGAGGATCCTAACATGCCACCCTCCTTAAAAATATCTTTGTCCTCAAAGCTCAAAGTGAAAATATTTGTCCTTTTTTTTCCAAGAAGTATTTGTGTAAGTTCTTGGACTCTTTTAATGGCATCCTTTCGTAGGCAGGGATATCAAGAAGGATGAAGCATTAGTGGGGGGTTTCCAAGAACAATAGTAGAATCTTCCTTAGGAAAATCATGATGATGATGGGAGGGCAACCCTTGGGGTTCCTCAAATACTTCAGAATGATGCATCAAAAGTGATGGTAATGATTTCATATCCTTTTTTGGTTCCTTGGTAGAGCCAACGGAGAAGGAGTGTGTAGTCACTATGCATTGGTTCCGAATAGGTTTGGTCATATGGCAATAACTCACTATTGGTGAGGAAGGAATGTGTAGGTCTTGTAGAGTGCATGTTTGGCTAATATTGATCACTTTGGGTATGTATACCTCATCCTTGCTTGGTACATCAATAACTTCTTGCACATCGACCTCATTGTCTTCATTGTGGTGAGTAGGTGCACTGGTTGCTTCAGACACAACTACCTCATCTGCTTGCAATATGAAGAGACAGTGATCAACTTCCTTCAATAAATACAATGTTAATGTAACACATTTATGATGGGGTCCAAATTGTTCATCACAATTATCACAGAGTCCTTTTTCTCGTTGTTCCTTCATCTCCTCAAAGCTAAGATGTTTAATTCGTAAAGTTTGGTTATATTTTGGGGTTGTGTAAGTGCTTTGTGACCTTTCATTATGCATAGGTTTGGGAGCTATGTAAGTGGTCGACAATTTTTCCATAAGTGGTTTTCCTAATCATTTTTGTGCATTAATTTTATCTTCAGCTAATTTTGCCAATCCATAGGTCTGCATCATGGTATAGGAATTGAACCTTGTCACCTCCATTCTAATTTCCTCTTTTAATCCCCTAATGAATCCATTGATGAGAATTGATTCATCCAATATTGTGTTGTGTTTGGTGATATCCTCAAACCGAGTTTGATACTCACGCACAGAAGTGATTTGATGAAGATCTTTGAGAAATTCCCACATGAATGGGTCCCACATGGCTCTGATACTAAATGGTAAGACCCCAAGGTCTTACTATAAAATTATTAACAAATTAATGTAAATGTAATCGCAGGCCACTCAAATGGGGCTCCCTTGTAATTGCTTTGCCACTATAGGGGGCTACCTCCTTGGAATCTATGATTCTTATTCTTATTATTCATGGATGATTTGATATGTATGGCCAACCTATAATATATATCTACCCTAAAGCTACGTTGGTGAAGAGACATGATGGTTCACGTATGAAGAGACGTGATGGTTCACGTTATGAAGGGTTGTGATGGTTCACTTTATAAGTTAATAATATAATAATTAAATGATTAATAATACTAACTAATACTAACTAATAATGTTAGGATTGAGGATCCTAACAAGGAGTTACAATTGATAGGTGGCATATGAGAATATGGAAGTTACGAAAGGAGTTACAATTGATAGGTGGCATGTGAGAATATGTAAGTTACAAAAGAAGGAGTTGCAAAGAGAAAATATTGTTATAAAAGGAGTGTTGCATGGAAAATTTCAGTGTGCGATAAGTGTGTGTGTTTTGTGAATTGTGGTAGATGTTTGGGAAGCAATAGACCAGTCAGGGTCTTGTAAAAGTGAAGGCATTTTTATGTCAATCTTCTAGTTTCAAAATTGAAGTCCAAGTTGGTGCTTGGCATCAAGGGTTGGTGCTCCTTCCAGTTGGTGCTGGTAAATCATGGGTTGGTGCTCCTTCTAGTTGGTGCTGGTAAATCAGGGGTTGATGCTCCTTCCAGTGGGTGCTAGTAAATTGATTGTAAAGTTTGTGCTTTGCAAAGGCTAGATTTGGATGGGAGTCCAAACAATAATTTTGAGGATTAGCCAAATCGGTGAACCTTGGTACATCTTATGTTGTGTGATGTTATCTTGTTATATTTGCTTTATTTGGTTTTAAGTTTTCATTGTTTCGGCTTTGAGAGTTGAAGATTTAAGGAACAATAGATACACTGATTCACCCCCCCTCTCAGTGTCATTGTGATACTAATAGTCTAGAGGAGACATGTGGTGGGGTGGACCATCTCAAGCCTTTTTCTTCTGTCTTTAGGGCTCATATCTAGGCCCTAAAATTGGTTGACATCAAGCCAGATAATGGGATCTTTACTTGACACAATAGAAGGTGTGTGGAAGCTTCCATCTTAGAGAGACTGGATAGGTTTTTAATATCTATTTATTAGATGGGTAATAACAGAGTTGCTAGTTCTATGATTTTGGAGAGTAGGGGATCTGATCATTGGCCTATCAAACTCTCTGCTTTGGATTTAGGGCTAAAAAAGAATCCCTCATTTAAGTTTCAACTTATGTGGCTTTGTGATCCTAAGCTTCATGATTTCATGCGATGCTGGTGGACAACTGGCAAACCTCCTCATGGCACTGCTATGTATTCCTTTATGAAGTGACTACAATTTGTAAAACATAAATTGAAGATATGGAATAGATTGAATTTTGGGAACCTTTCCTTGGCTAAGCTGGCATCTCTTAGGAGAATGGAAGAAGCTTCAAGGAAGATTAGAGATCAGGGATTCACGAAGGAGCTTCTTGTTGAGGAATCTAAGGCTGTAAAAGACCCTGATGAATGGGAACTGAGGGAAGAAATTTTTTGGAAACAAAAAGCTCGAGTAGATTGGCGTCAGGAAGGGTATAGGAACACAACCTTCTTTTATAACTTATTTAAGGCTCGTCGTAATGGTAACATGATTACCTATCTTGTGAATTCTCAGGGTGCCCTACTCTCTTCTTTCAGGGATATTTTAGAAGAGACTAAGAGGTATTTTTCCTCTCTCTTCAAGGACTCCCTATCAGATGATGATAATGAAAAGCTTATTCTAATTTGTATTCCAACGATTGTTTCTCGAGAGATGAATGAGCACTTGATGGGTCCAATTTCCCTTGAGGAGTTAGAAAATGTTGTATTCAAGATGAAAAAAGGAAAATCCCCAGGCCTAGATGGATTCTCGATTGATTTTTATCAGGAGTTTTGGGATTTAATAAAATTTGATGTTTTGGAGGTGGTCCATGAGTCCCAAAAGAACAAACAGATGCTAAAGGCCCTAAATGCTACCTTTGTGGTGCTTATACCCAAAAAAGAGGGAGCAAATTCCTTGGATATGTTCAGGCCTATTGCTCTCTGCAATTTTGTGTATAAGATCATCACAAAAATTATTGTTGAGAGGCTGAAGATATGGTTGAGCAAAATCATCTCTAAGGAGCAAGAAGGGTTTGTTGTTGGCTGAAAAATATTGGATGGGGTTGTTATTGCTACAGAAGCTATTCACTCAATGAAAAATTCTAAGGAGAAAACTATGTTCATTAAGTTGGACATGGCCAAAGCCTATGATCGGGTCAGATGGTCCTTTCTTCAAAAATTTCTTGTTGCTTTTGGATTTGAGGAGGAATGGATTAGATGGGTGATGAGTTGTGTTTCTTCTTCCTCATTCTTTGTTCTTGTTAATAATGAGCCATTAGAGCTATTTGAGGCCTCAAGGGGATTGAGGCAAGGAGATCCTTTATCTCATTATTTGTTTATCATTATGGCAGAAGTGTTGGGAAGATTGCTCAAGTCTCAAGTCATGCAGGGTCTCATTCAGGGGTGTAAGTGGCATAGTATTTTGCCACCTCTTTCCCACCTTCAATTTTTTGATGATACTGCTTTTTTGGGAGTTGCCACTATCAGGGAAGCTGGCAATATTAGACAGTCTCTTGACATATATCTTGGTGCTTTTGGAAAATTGATTAATAAGGACAAGTATTCTTTTTTCTTCTTCAATACCCTCCTCTTATTCAAGCCAGGATTTCTCGCATTCTAAGATTCTAGGTTAGGACTCCCCCCTTCATTTATCTTGGTATTCCAATTTCATCTCACCCTCTACCTAGATCTTCTTGGCAGTCTATTCTTGATAAGTTTAGAAGGAAGGTGAATCACTAGACTTTTATATGGCTATCCATTGTAGGTAGAGTGTTGCTTTTAAAATATATTGTTCAAGCTTTACCCATTTATAGATGTTTTTTATAAATAGCTCCCTCTCACTTCATCAAGGACATGGATGCTTTGTCAAGATAGTTTTTATGGTCTTGAAAACTTGATCAATATAAATAGAGTTTGGTTAGGTGGAATTCTATATGTAGGTCGGTGCAAGAGGGAGGCCTTGGGTTGCGACAGACAACTCTTTTTGGATAGGCTTTGGCTACAAAACTTTATTGGAGATGGTGTACCTCTCAAGATCAGATTTGTGCTAAAATATTATCTTGTAAATACTTTAGAGGTATTTCTGAGGTTGAAATCCCTAGAGTCAGCTTGGTTGGGAAAGGTTCAGTTATCTGGGACACTCTGAAAAGAGGAGCTAATTTAATCAAGAAGGGTTTGTTCTAGATTTACAATCAGGGATCAAATGCTCTTTTTTGGGAGGATTCTTGGGATGGCCACCCTACTATATTGAATCAATATCCTAGGTTATGTTCCCTAAGCATTTTTCTTGGAAGTAGGTTGGTCTCGTGTGGACGACTTTAAAAAAATCCAGTCTTTTGGAAATATGGAGATGTACAGGTGGAAAGATCCACAAGAATGGCCCCAGGGGGCACTGGCCAAGGATATAGAGGTGCTTTCTCTTATTCTTATGGGGAGGCCTTGTTCTTCATTGAGGGGTAAATATATTATGGATTGGAACCCTGATCCTAAGGGAACCTACTAGGTAGCCTATGGTTATCAGGTTCTTGATAAGCAGTAGTATGGAAGTATTCCTGTCACTTGGTAGAAAAAGGTGTGGAACAAATTTGTCTGGCCAAAATGTAACTTCTTTCTCTAGTTGGTAGCTCGTAATAAATGCCTCACTTGTGATAATGTGAGGAAGAGGGGATTTCAAGGTCCCTCTTTTTGTGTCCTTTGCAGTAAGAATGAGGATGACTCTTCTCATTTATTTTTCCAATGATCCTTTTCCAGAGACATTTGGCACCATTGGTGGAGCACCTGGAACCATCCATGTTTTCATGTGTTGTCCCTAGAGGAGTTTTGGAGTAGTCTGGACAGACCTTCGACCAAGGCTCCCTTCCTTCGGGTGGCTTGGAATTTGGGCCCTTCTTGCATCATTTGGAAAATTTGGCTTGAATGGAATTGACGTATATTTCAGGACAGTTATTTGGCTATTCAACAGATCTCGCAAAGGATCCTTTATATGGTTCAGGAAACCATCCATAGCAAATGTGATGTGGACCCTCTTTTGGATAATAGGGAGGAGAAGGTACAACAAACCCTTGGTCTCTTTGGATATGGTGTGAACTCTTCTATCCCTAGTAGGGTTCCTTAGCTCAGTAAGAAGGTTAGGAGAGATGGTTGGTGGAGGCCACCCCCTAGAGGATTTTTAAAAATTAATACTGATGGATCGTACAGGGGTAATCCTAGACATGCTGGCATTGGCGGTGTTGGGAGAGATTCTACTAGTGGTGTCATTTTTTTCTTTTCCATTTATAAAGGTGTTCACTCCAACAATTTTATGGAAGCTCTGGCAATTCTTGAGGCCTTGCGAAAGGGGATTTTCTCTTGGCTGGCATAGGATTATCTATGACTCTAACTCTCAAATTATGGTTAATCTTTTAAAAAGTAAAAGGGTGGAGGAAGTTAATTGGAATTTGGCCTTTGTAGCCATTCATATTCTCAGAATGAGTGAAGAGTTCAAATTTATATCCTTTTTGCACATTCCAATGGAATGGAATGTGGTTGCTAATTTCCTGGCCAAAATGGCTTTTGATCTGCTAGATCCTTGGAGTATCGTTAATTGGGAGAGTATCCCATTTGGGGACTCTCAACACCTGTGAGAGTTAATCCACAAGGATATACATACTTAATGTGGTTTATTATTGTTGTCTTTTTTGGGTGTCATTCTAGTCTAGTGGTTTTAGCCTGTTTGGCTGTTTATTTGAGTCCTGGTTGGAAGCTCAGTTGTACTCTGTAATCCAGAATTTTTATGA
Organism: Wollemia nobilis; assembly: GCA_028583015.1. Lineage (NCBI taxonomy): Eukaryota > Viridiplantae > Streptophyta > Pinopsida > Araucariales > Araucariaceae > Wollemia > Wollemia nobilis. Next base: position 639,684 of record JAQPPZ010003275.1, read on the forward strand.
ATAAATTTTTACCCCTTTATTTAAAAAAATGTGAATCAAATCACCAAGGAGATTACCTACAAAAAGAGACAAAAAATGTGTGTAATAGTGGGGCTATAAAAAAAAATTATTTAAGTATTAAAACTAGTTTATTATAAGGTTTTTAAAAGCACCATATTAAAGTTATTAAAGCCAGCAAAAGATAGTCTAAGCTGAGTGTCTCCAAGCCAAGGAAGAAGGCATCATTATCATCCTATAATCTGCAGAACACAACAACAAATATTAGAGTTAAAGTATTGCTTGAAAAGGAGTGATAAGAAGAAGTAGCATATGTTGTTTTTTATAAAATAAGTGCAGATTTTTCATAAGCCCTATTAAATAAAAGAAGGCTGAATAGTGATCAAATATAATGTAAATTTAAGGTGTCTAAAGACACCAAAAGGAGCACTAAAAAGTGCAAAACACATTGGTGAAGAAAATTCACCAAAGTAGTGGTCGAATGACCAAGCATAAGTTAAGATGCCACCATATCGAAAGAAGAGCCACCAGACAACAAATTTTGAGCACCAAATGAGAGAAACCACCATGCAAAGGAGAGGAGCCATCATGCAAGGGAGAGAAGCCATCATAAGCGTTGATAGAATAAGAAAAAGTGTTAGTTACATGAGCCCTAGTGCCAGAAGCCAAAGGACATGTTGAGGATAGCTTGAAAGAAGGTAAAATCACTTGAGCACATAACTGTTGTGAGGAAGATAAAAGTGCTAATATTTGTAACTACCATTGAAGAAAGAAAACACTACCATTAGAAATAAGAGCACCAAAGAAGAATGTAGAAGTTTAACAACCATTGAAGGAGGAGTTGAAGAGTCATTACGTAGAAGGAGAATCATCATCAAATAAAATTTGAGCGTCATTTCATTTGGTGTAGTTACAAAGCTCCTAAAATAGTATTTGCATAGGTCATCAAAAGTTACAAAGGGAATATGCAATGTTAAGGAAAAGAGGAATCAAAATTGTAATGCTCGAACATTGAGTGCTACTTGATAAAGGTGTTATGAGGAAGTGAAGAAATTGTTTGCCACATGTCACATACAAGAAGAAGTGCCAACCACCTTCTTGGAAGAAGAAAATGTTTCCTTCACATCATTAATGCATGAAAGCCAAATTAATAAAACAAATAATTTATTTAAGAACGTGGAGCATGGCCAGTTCATATGCGTAAATTGGTCAAAGACTTGAAGATGCAATACTAAGGATAGATATTCCAGTGAATATGTAGAAGGAGGTCAAAGAATTGAAGACCCAAGTTTAGTGTGCCATATACAAGGAGGTACAAAATATTTGAATTGATTTAAATCTTTGCAAAGATTAAGGAGGTATAAGGTATAATATTATTGAGATTAAGTTTAATTAATCCATTATACTTAAGGTTAATTGAATGAATGGAGAAATAAGGTAATGAATTATAACCTTAGAAGAATTATTGAATGCCTTGGAAGATCTTTGAAGTAAGAAGTATTTTTGAAAGGTTTTGAAATTACTTTATTCTATTTTGAAATTCAAATTGCATAGAAATATTTGCAAATAATATAACTTGGAGGAATAAGGATTTCTACATAAAAATAGGAATATTAAATTTGCAAATTTTATTTTTTTCTAAATTTCTAATTAGGGAGTCATAAGGTAGTCAAATTCATAAAATTAGAAAATTGAAAGATTTATTTAAAGAATTTTGGATTACTGGTACATAGATTCAAAAACAAGTAAACATATGACTGGGAATAAACAATGGTTTGATTCTCTAAAAGGAAAAAATAAGAAACCAATTGCTATAGCAAATAGTAAAACTTATGAAGTAAAAGAGATAGGAAATGTGTCGATCAATCTAATAAAGGGAAAATGAATAATTAACAATGTGTTATATGTTCTTGGATCGACTACCAACCTTATTTAATTTTCTCAACTCATGGATCAAGACATGATAGTAGAATTCAAAGTAATCAATGGGAGAAAATAATGTCATATTATCAAACAAGGGAAAATGTTAGCTTCAAGTTCCTATAGAGGTAATCTATTTGTTTTGGATACTACTACACATTTTCCTCTTTCAATTAAAATATCATGAGCAAAATATCTTTGGCATACATGTTTGGGACATACCAGTGACCATCTATAAATAAAATGGTCAAATATCAAATAATTAAAGGGATATCAAATCTATATTGGAAGTCTAGTATTTTTCCAGAATGTTTGGCAAGAAAAAACACAAAATTCCTTTTGAACTTTGTTAGCATAGATCTCAAAAATCATTAGAATTAATATATACAAATTGATGTGGTCTAATGAATATTACTAGTATTGGAGGACATAAGTATTTTCAACTATTTTTTGATGATAATACTATAAAAATGTTGGTATACTTCATGAAGTACAAATCAGAAGCATTTAGTTGTTTTAAACAATTCAAAGTTTTAGTAGAAAAGGAATCGGGAAAGACTATCAAAAAACTTCATTCAGATAAAGGAGGTGAATTTGTATCAAAATAATTCAATATATTTATAGAAGAAAATGGAACTAAAATACATTTCACTATAGCATATTCACCACAACAAGATGAAAATACAAAATTAAGGAAATAGGTCTATAATGGAAATAGTGAGATGTATGTTATCATCAGTTTTGGGTAGAAGCAATAAAAATAGTAGTATACTTACAAAATAGATTACCTACAAGGATACCCAAGAATGTTACACTAGAAGAAGCATGGTCAGGACAAAAAACATATATTGAAAAGTTAAGAATCTTTGGATGCAAAGTTTATATGCATATTCCAAAACAAAAAAATACAAATTTAGATGAAAAAAAATTGGATGGTATATTTTTCATTTATGATGATGAATTTTTAGTATATAGAATAATTGATCCAATTACAAATAAGGTATATATAAGTAGAGATGTAATTTTTTTATAAAAAAACAAGGTTGAAACTGAAAAACCAAGTAATGATACATAAGTTATTTTAAATTTATCTAAGGAAGACTTGGAAAATGAAGAGATAGAGTCAAAATACCAATATGAACAAAGTGAATGTATAGAAACTTCCATAATTCCTCAAATAAAGGAACCAATATGGCTTAGAAACACACTCAAGGAATCAAATTTGGAACAAATGCTAGATCTTACTACTACAAGACCTCAAAATTTTAGTCAAAGTAGAATGAACAGAGGATTAGTAAGCACTACAGTAGAGCCAACATCAATAATTCAAGCTCTAAATCACTCACATTGGAAGGCGGTTATGGAATCCGAATATTCATCACTACAAAAGAACAAACCATGGAATCTAGTAGAATTACCTCCAGGAAAGAAAATAGTGGGTTGCAAATGGATATACAAGATTAAATATAAAGCATATGGGACACTTGATAAATACATATATCAGTTAGTGTCCAAAGGATATACTCAAACAAAAGGAATTAACTATGAATGAACATTTGCACCAACAGATAGAATGACTACTATCAAAATATTATGTTCTTTAGCAGCTCATCAAGGTTGGAAACTTCATCAAATGGATGTAAAACATGTATTTCTTAATGGTGACTTAAAAGAGGAGGTCTACATGTCACAACTAGAAGGATTTGTTGTTAAAGCTCAAGAAAAATAAGGTTTTAAAATTAAAAAAATCCTTAAATGGTTTGAAACAAGCCCCTAGATCATGGAACATTAAAATTAATAATCACTTGTTACAACATATTTTCAAACGAAGTACATTCGATCCAAGTATATATACAAAGAAATTTGGAAATGATATATTAATTCTTATAGTGTATGTTGATGATATAGTAGTCACTAGAAGCTTTGGAAAACTAATAAGTGAGATAAAAAGGATCTTGAGAAAGCATTTGAAATGACATATTTAGGACTGATAAATTATTGTCTTGGTCTAGAGATTCATCAAAGTGGAGACAATATTACAATTACATAGTTAAAATATACAAAATATCTACTCGAGAAATATAAAATGAATTATTGCAAGCCTAAGGATACACCTATGGAACAAGAGCTTCAATTATCCACAAATTATGGAACATATTTATTTTTAGCTATAAGGTACCACAAATTAATTGGGTATCTTTTGTATTTGACAAATACTTGACTTGATATAGTTTTTATTGTAAATTATCTTTCAAGATTCATGCAAGATCCAAGAGATAGTCATTGAAAGGCTACAAAAGAATACTATAATATGTCAAGAAGACTACAAACTATGGACTAACTTATATGAATAATGTTAAAGATTTTTGTCTACAAGGTTATTCAGATTTTAATTATGTTGGTTCTATTGATGATAGAAAACCTACTTGAGGGTACGTTTTTATCTTGGTACAAGTCGAATATCTTGGCACAGTAAAATAATATACAGTAGAACAATCATCTACTAAAGCAAAATACTGTGCAACAAGAGATACAACTTGGGAATCTTTATGGTTATAATATATATTATCTGACATGGGAATCAAATGAACTCCAAATCTAATACATTGTGACAATCAAGGAGTATTCAATATGATCAAAAATCCAATTATACATGAAAAAAATAAGCATATTGAAGCATAATGTAATTTCATTAGAGATTACTTTTAGAATCATCATATCATTCTAGAGCATATTCCTACATAAGAACATCTAGAAAATATATTTACAAAAGCTCTAGGTCGAAACAAGTTATAGACATTTAGAGATCATCTATGCAGATCAAGAGAAGTTCATCCCAAATAATGTAATACATGGGGGTGTTAGAATATATTACATTATTTTTTATGTAAGTAAAGAATATTTTGAGGTAGACCAAAGGTCATTTTGTGGGAGACCAAAGGTCATTTGTAAAATCTATATTATGGAATCTTAGCTCCATATTTCATTGTACAAGTTTATACAAGCAATATCAAGCTATAAATATTTTTTGGCTTTCTCATGTGCTTTATTATTTTCTTTATCTCATTAGTGTATAGAATCAGTAATAGAGTTTCTTGATTATATTGTATACTTCTAATTCTATCATGTACATTGTTCTTGAGGAGGGAAAAATTGGAGAATATTATGTTATTGAACATGTTCATGTGCAAAATGGAACTAAACTTCAATATGTTTGGTGTGCTCATGGAAAACTAGGTTACATAAAAGCTTAAAAACACCTTTATTATCATAGTACATGGTTTTTGGTTTATTTTGTGGTACTCTCATACTTGCTAACATATAATTCAGCAATATTATCTTGTAGAAAACTCCTCCTATAGCATGATATTCTACATCTATGGAAGATTGAGAAACTGTTTGTTGTTTCTTACTTCCCCATGATATAGGTCCTAGAAGTGGATCTTCTATTGTCATTACATCTTATATAATATACATTTTTGTAGCTAGTTAAAAAGTGATCACTTTTCTTATATTCTAAACCATACTCAATGGGACCATGTACATACCTTAATATCGACTATGTTTCCTTTCAATGGAATACTTTTGATTCTTGCATGAATTGTGAGAGGTCACTTACTGTAAAGCTAATATCTAACCTAGTGTATTTTATATAAATGATACCCCCAACCAACTATAGATAAAGAGTTACATTTAATGGTGGAGAGGAGTCAAATCGTGAGAGTTGTAGCCCTGATTATATGGAAATTATCACGGGATTACAATCATTCATTCAATATTTCTCAAGAAGTGGCTTGGAATATTTTATTTAAGAGATAAATACATGGTGATATGTCTTCCATACATTCAATCCAAAAAAAAAGTGCAATATTCCAAGATCGATCATTTCAAATGAGTTTTTCAAGTCATCCTTTGGTGTAAGAATCATTTTATTAAAACTACCTATGATGACCAAATCATCTACATATACAATAATGATAAAATAATCCCCCCTTTCTCTTTGTGGTGTAGATTTGGATCATATGGACTTCTCTTGAAACTATATTTTTAGAAATGTTGATCTATTTTTAAATACCAAGCTCGAGGAGCACCCTATTGGAGATCATAAATAGATTTAATCAATTTACGCACCTTTATATCTTGTCCAAGTATAATAAATACCTCTAATTGATTAATGTATACTTTCTCCTTTAGGTATCCATTGAGGAAGGTGCTTTTGACGTCCATCTTATTAATCCTCTATCTAATCTATGTGCCTAGACCTAAGGTCACTCTGATGGTCTTTATCTTGGCTATATGTGCAAATGTTTCTTCATAGTCGATGCCCTACTTTTGTGCATATACCTTGGCTATAAGTCATACCTTATAATTATCAATAGTATCATATGACTTATATTTGGTCTTGAAGATCCATTTTCATTCAATGGCATTTTTCCTGGGTGGAAGATCAACGAGATTCCAAGTCTTGTTCTTCATTAATGCTTGATATTCAATGTCCATAGAATCCTTCTAGGAATTAGAATAAAGATCTTCCTAAATTGTAGATGGTGCAAAATATTGTAACATAGTGTTCATCAAGACCATATTTACCTCATCATGAGTCATGTTATGTCTCCTCGGTCCTGTGGTAGATGTGTCTTAAACTCCATCTATCTTTGAATATCTTAATGTTGTAGTGTATCACTTGGGTACTTTTTGCACATGATGTGGTGGATTAGATTGATCTTCATTACCATAATTATTATATTCATCATTGTTACCCCTAGAACTTTACTCATTAGAATCTGCTTCATATTCTTCATCACTATGAAGTACTAATAGAAAAAAATTAGGTAAAGATTCCTAAAGGAGAAGATGAGAGTGAATCATTCCTCTTATAAGAATGTTTGAAATAGGGAAAGATAAGCATTATGTTCTAGATAAAATATTTTATAAAATATTCACATGTTACTTAAAATAATATTCTCCATCTTCTCTAATGTTTTCTTGCCATATCTTATATACAACATGCATATTTAATGCATCAATATGTCTCGTTGTTTTCAAGACACTCTTTGATATTTCTAGCTCTTGGTGTTTCCTTCAACTATCTTTTCATATTATATTTTCTCATGGGATATGTGGCTATTCAATTTTATCATGGAAAAAATAATCATCAATCCACCAATAATTACATAAATAAAATGATTACATAACTGTAAATATTGTAATAGAGTCTAATACCCCCCTGTATCGCTCCAAATTTTTTGCATCCCTACCTTCAGGCTATAAGATCCGTGCCCGGAAGGAGGATGGGAAAAGGATGGCGCGGTACCTCGGACTGAGAGGACTTTGCGAAGGTCCCGCCTCTCAAGGGAGGTGCATTTTGATGATTTTTTGACGGATGGTGGGTTCACCAAGAAACATTTAGTGGCAGTTTCCACGCCTAGGTTTTAGAATGTGTTTGATGAGTTCATTTTAACCTTAAGCATTCATAATGAAACTAGATTAATCTATATGAAAATGCAAGTTCAATGAATACAGAAAACAAATTTAAAAGCAGAAAATAGAGAATTTATAGGATGCAAATGAAGAATACCTGATCCGAATGTCTGAAGAAGATTTTGATGTTTGAAGTAGTCTGGATCGTCTGGAATTCAACGAAATCGCCTGCAATCTGACAGAATTGTCTGATACTGATAGAATCGTCTGAAATCTGACTAATTCGTCAAACGAATTCGTCAGAGACCTGCAAGACAGAAAATAGATGCAAAATACAAGAAGTCCTACTGTGCAAACAGAGGCAAATTATACCAAATAGTAGTACGAATACTGAACAATATTTAAGAACAAAAATTTAAGCAAATTATTGTACTTTAATGGCAAAATATGATCTTAGTATGCAATCTAGGCTAAATGGGTGAACTCCAAATGCAAAATAATATAAAAAACCGAATAAATGCTCTAATTTGTAGCATAAAATGACAGGGAAAAATATGAGAAAAGCAAACTTCAGGCATTGATTGCCTCAATGTGGACTACAGTCGAGATCGTCTCGCATCAGTACGAAATCGCATCGAATTTGACAAGATTGCCTCCGATCTGGACAGGTTCATCGGTGACGATGGGTGCTGGCTCTGGTTGAAAAATAATGATGTACCTGCAACAAAATTAGTATGGGACTAATGCAAATGCAAGATTAGGATGTTTTAATGCAGAGGGATTCAATTTATAGATAATTTCAGCCAGGGGTTGGGGAGGGAAAATCCTAGAGATTAAATAGGCTTAGGGGGAGTTGTTGGGAGGTTGGAGATCATCCCAATTTGGGAGATCTCCAATGGGGGGAGGGTCCCAAAGGTGCAGAAACGCTTCTGCCTAGATTGGAGACCCGTTGGAACAGATTCCAACTTTGCAAATTTAGTTTTACGACAAGATCATCTGGACGTCCTAGTCCAGAAGAAATCATCCAATATGGGGCGATATCGTCTGATCGGCGACGATATCGTCAAACGGTCAAAACAACCTCTAAAATTAGTGCAAAAAAAGGGGAAACGGAATACCCGACGGTTAACGGGAAGTTTGGGAGGTTAAATTTGAATTTGAAATTATTTACTAAGGTGAATATAATTTTTATAATTTTACTGCGCCAATTTTAGGGTGCTACATTTTGCCCCCTCTTTCACGAATTTTTCGAAGAAAATGCGTTAAATATGAGTTCTTCTCGATCTACGAGAAAGCAAAAAATTATACCCATTTTTAGGTGACGATTCTTGGTCGAATCGTACGACAGCTGACTATGGTGCCCCCTCCGTGTTTTTACCCAAATCGAACGTTTGAGGTAAAAACACAGAAAAGCAAAATTATTTTTGAATTATTTTGAATAAAATTAAGAAAAAATAGGGTAAAACCCTAATTCATTGTTACTGTTCATTTTTACTATTTTTAGAGCTCTGAAGCAAAAAAATGGTGGAGACGATGCACAGATCAGCAGAGGTCCAGCGTGGTCTACGGGTAAGGGTCTAGACTCAACTTAGACTGATTTAATTTGAATTTACATGCTTTGCAGGTAGATTTTTAGGTGAATTTTGAGCATCGCGGCCATTTTTGGCCGTCGACGTCGACGGGACGAAATCGTCCCAATTTCGACGAAATCGTCTCAATTTCGTCAATTTCGCCCAAGGGCGAAATCGATGAAAGGGGGACGATTTCATCAATTTAGAGACGATTTCGATAGGCGAAATCGGAGATGATTATGCTCAAATTTGGGACGATATCATCCAATAGTGGGTGATATCATCAATTACATGAAATTGATCTTTAAGTTGCATTATTAATTACTGGAATTGTTATTAATGATTGTTTATTATTTTGTTGTTTATGTTGCAGAGAGGTTTGCTAAAGAGCAGAGAATGGAAGTATGGAGGATTAAGAGATGACTTGGCCGCTCTGACATAGGCAGAACGAGATCTGCTAGCACAGGCCAGCTTGCAACATGTGGTAGAGATGCCATAAGTGTCCACAGATATGGGGCTTCTAATAGCCCTAGCAGAGATATGGTATCTGGGGTCTTCCTATTTCTGGCTATCGACAAGGGAGATGGCTCCCACACTAGAGGATGTATGGAGGATTATGAGAATCCCCATACAAGGGTGGATGATCACTCCTGTGGCCAATCAGAGCCACGCTATGGGACGACTATGCGATGACCAGAGCTTCACCCTGGAGAAGGGTGGAGTTAATATTGAGGCACTACGCCAGATGCCTAGGGCATCTAGACTCACATGGGTGCTAGTTGGAGTGGTTGGTGGACTTCTGCTGTGCCACCAAAGCGGGTGCAGGGTGTCATGGATGCTCGTAGATGTGATCTGTGATATGCGGGATCATGGGTATAGGTTTTGCTGGTGCAATTTTGTGCTATGCCGATTGTATAGGATCCTGTATGGGGTCGTGTACAAGGGCGGCCGATGTCTGGTGATGAAATCGCTCCTACAGGTTTGGTGTTGGGAGCACATTGCAGTGCGGATGCCAGTAGGGCTTCCACTGATAGGGATAGATAGGGAGAGGCCCCGAGTCTTCTATTGGTGGCTCCAAAGACGGTCACAGTGGCGGATCGACCTACTGATGTCTCGAAGGCTACTAGATGACTTGGTCCTAGACCAGATCACCTGGAGACCATGGAGAGGGCACCCAGGGTGGGCCGAGGATGGACAGGATCTGGCTCGCATCAGGTGAGTCTGCTTGCTACGGATGGAGAGAGGAGAGGTGGAGCTCCACCGCTATGACCGAGTTTTGAGATAGTTCGATCTACAGCAGTGGATCCCATCTTTGAAGGATTACAAGTTTTCTCGGCACCCTTTTGAAGGATTACACCTCAGCCTGGTGCTGTGTAGCTGCATCTTGTAACGTCTGCACCTGAGCTCGCAAATGATCTCTCTTTGCTCAGACAGTAGCCATCTCGCTACTCTCTCCAATGTCCACACCCTTGCCCTTATCAAGCGATGGTGGCCTCTGTGGAGATGGGGGTCTCGACTCCCTCCTCTCCCTCTCCCTCTATCGCGGCCTCTCTTGTGTCTGTGGCCTCCTCTGCTCTCCTCTGCCATGACCCCGAGCTACCTCTACCGTCGCCTGGTGCTGCCTCCCTATCCGATGCACAACTGCGTGGATCGGTCCCTGAGCCCTCGTCATCCGAGGAGGGTGGATGCCTACATACCAGGCATCGTAGCCATCGGCTACCCCTACATCATCCCCATCCACTGGCTGAATGGGGGCATCATCCATGTCCTGACTCCAGAATCGCTGCATATCTGGAGCCCCGCTAACTATGGTGTTATCCCAGACAGTCCAGGAAAACTCATAATCCCTGAGAGATGGAATCCCCTACTGTAGACCAAACTATCGCAAAACTCGGTCATAACAGTGGAGCTCCACCTCTCCCCTCTCCATCCTCAGCTAGCAGACTTTCCTGATGCGATCTAGCTCCTATGCGTCCTATGCCCACCCTGGATGCTGCCTCCACGGCCTCCAGGTGATCTGGTCTGGGACCAAGTCATCCAGTAGTCTCTGGGACACCGACAGGTCGATCCGTCGTTGTGCCCCTCTTCGGAGCCACCAGTAGAAGACTCGGGGCCTCTCCTCGTCAACCCCTGTCAGTGGAAGCCCTACCGGCCTTCGCACCGCAATGTGCTCCCATCACCAAACCTGTAGGAGCGATGTCATGACCAGACATCGCCCGCCCTTGTACATGACCCCATAAAGGATCCTGTACAGCCGACATAGAACAAAGCTACCCCAAGAAAATCTATAGCCATGGTTGTGCATGTCGTATATCACATCTGCCAGCATCCATGGTACCCTGCATCCGCTCTGGTGGCACAGCATAAGTCCACCAACCACCCCAGCCAAAACTCGTGTCAGTGTAGATGCCCCAGGCATCTGGCGCAGTGCCTCGATGTTCACTCCGCCCTTCTCCAGGGTGAAGCTTGGGTCACCGTAGAGTCGTCCCATCGCATGGCCCTGATTGGCCGCAGGTGTGATCATCCTCCCTTGTATGGGGATTCTAAGAATCCTCCATACATCCTCTAGTGTGGGAGCATCTCCCCTGTCGGTAACCGAAAGCATGAAGAGCCCGGGTACCACCTCTCTGCTAGGGCCGTTAGTAGCCCCATGTCAGTAGAAACTTGTGGCATCTCTGCCACATGTAGTAAGCCGGCCTGTGCCAGTTGATCTCGCTCTGCCTATGTCAGAGCGGCTAAGTCATCTCTCAATCCTCCATATTTCCACTCTCTGCTCTTTAGTAATCCTCTCTGCAAGCATAAATAACCAAAACAACAAACAATCGTTAATAACAATTTTAGCAATCAATAATGCAACTTAAAGATCAAATTTTTGCAATTGATGATATCGGCCACTATTGGCCGATATCATCCAAAATTTGAGCAAAATCGTTTCCGATTTCGCGTGTCGAAATCATCTCTAATTTGACGAAATCGTCCCTTTTTCGTCGATTTCGCCCTTGGGCAAAATTGACGAACTTGAGACGATTTCATCGAACTAGGGACGATTTATTTCGGATGACGTCGAGGGCCAAAAATGGCCGCGATGCTAAAAATTCATCTTAAAATCTATTTATCAAGCATGTAAATTCAAATTAAATCAATCTAAACTAAGTTTAAACCCTTACCCATAGACCGCGGCGGACCTCTGCAGATCTGTGCGCTGTCTCTACCATTTTTGCTCCAGAGCTCTAAAAACAGTAAAATGAACAGTAATAATGAATTAGGGTTTTACCCTATTTTTCTTAATTTTATTCAAAATAATTCAACAATAATTTTTGCTTTTCTGTGTTATTACCGCAAACGTTCGATTTGGGTAAAAACACGGAGGGGGCACCATAGTAAGCTGTCATACGATTCGACCAAGAATCGTCGCCTAAAGATGGGAATAATTTTTTGCTTTCTCGTAGATCGAGAAGAACTCATCTTTAACGCATTTTCTTCGAAAAATTTGCTAAAGAGGGGGCAAAATGTAGCACCCTAAAATTGGCGCAGTAAAATTGGAATAATTACATTCACCTTAGTAAATAAATTTAAATTCAAATTTAACCTCCCAAACCGCCCATTAACCGTCGAGAAACCCGTTTCCTCCTTTTTCGTGCCATTTTTAGCAATTGTTTTGACCGTTTGACGATATCGTCTCCGATCAGACGATATCGCCCTAGATTTGACGATTTCGTCTGGACTAGAACGTCCAGACGATTTCGTCGCAAAACTGGATTTGCATAGTTGGAATCCATTCCAACGGGTCTCCAATCCAGGCAAAAGCGTGTCTGTGCCATTGGGACCCTTCCCCTGTTGGAGATCTCCCAAATTGGGATGATCTCCAACCTCCCAACAACTATCCTATGCCTATTTAACTCTAAGACTTTTCCCTCCCCAACCCCTGGCTGAATTTTTATGCAAATTGAACCCTTATGCTCTAAAAAATCGTAATTCATATTTTGCATTAGTCCTATAGTCATTTCATTGTAGGTACACCACTGGTTTTCAGCCGAAGCCAGCACCTATCGCAGCCGACGAACCTATCAAGATCGGAGGCGATCTCGTCAAATTCGGGACGATCTCATACTGATGCGAGATGATTTCGACTACAGCACACATCGAGGCAATCAGTGCCTGGAGTTTGCTCTTCTGTCTCTTTTTTCTGTCATTTTATGCTATAAATTAAATTTTTTATCCAGTTTTTATACTATATTGCATCTGGAGTTCACCCATCTTGTCTAGTTTGCATATTAAGATCATATTCTGCTATCTAAACACAGTGATTTGCATTTACTTTTTTTTCTTGCATATTGTTCAATACTCATATTACTGTTTCATATAGTTTGCCCCTGTTTGCAAAATAGAATTTCTTGTATTTCGCATCTGTTTGCTGTTTTGCGAGTCTCTCGATGAATTCGTCGATTGCAGACGATCCTGTCAGTTTAGACGATTTTATCAAATTGAAGGCGATTCTGTTGAATTGCAGATGATCCAGACTGCTTCAAGCTTCAGAAACTCCATCAGACTTCCGGATCAGGTAATCTTCATTGGCCTCCTGCAAATTCTCTATTTCTGTTTTCCTTTCTGTTTGCTGTATGCATTTAAATTGCATTTTCATGTAGTTTAAGTTAGAATCATTTGGCCAAACCTAGGATGAATGTTTAAAAATAAAACGAACTCATCAAAACTCATTCCCAAAACCTAGGCATGGAAAATGTCATCAAATGTTTCCTGGTGAACCCACCATCCGTCGAAAAATCACCAAAATGCACCTCCCTTGAGAGGTGGGACCTTCGCAAAGTCCTCTCGTCCGAGGTACCACACCATCCTTTTCCCATCCTCCTTCCGGGCGCGGATCCAATAGCCTGAAGGTAGGGGTGCGAAAAATTTGGAGCGATACAATAATAATAGAAGACAAGTGAACATGATAGACGATTTGAAGAACAAGTACATTGATGAACAAATGCTTTGAACAATAGGGTTGATTATATTACTAGTGAAGCAAAAAAAGAGGATTATTCTATACTTCAAAAATGCATGCAAAGTGTTCTTAATAATGCTAATGATTGCTATGAAGATTTTTTTACTATACCTATCAATCTATGGAGAATAATCTACAAAGGAATTATCACTCTTAATGTTTCTAAGATGAGAGAACAAGAAAAGATTGAAGAGGTAAAGAATAAAATAGAGATGAAATATGCTTCTAGTGATACAAATGATTTAAGGCCCATGATGGTAGATTCATTATGTAATACTATTGAATCTAAACCATTGATGATTGATACATATTGCAATACTAGTGATCTTCTTCAAAAGGAAAAAGATGCAAATAGTAATTTTTGTTAAAATAAAAGGGAATATTGTGATGCAAGCAATGACACTAGTGATTTAGAATCCATGAAAAATATAGAAGAACCTATTACAAATATTTATGCTATATGTGATACAAGTGATTTGAACACAATTCATGATTATTCAATAAAAGCTTATGCTATTAGAATTGATGAAGGTATAGATACAAATGATGATAGATACAATGATGCACAGGATCATATTGATATTGATAAAGATCATTCTAATGATTGTATTGGTCATACTAATGGTTTTTGTTCAAATTTTATGAGATATAAGCATACAAATTTAGAAAAAAATGAATAGGACATGAAAGAACCAATTGCACTAGAAATTAGATCAAAGTATGAAGATCTTGAATATACAGGTCATACTAGTAGCAATGGGCAAGGCATTGAGTTTGTAACATAAAATAGTAACATTAAATTAGTGATAGAGATTGATAGGAACAATTGCTATGAAGGACATAATGGTCAAAAGGATTTGGTAACAGAAAATAGATGCAGTCATTGTAGCATATATGGGCATAAAATAGAGAGATGTTGGAATATCCATAGTTGTAAAATTTGTGGAGGAACCAATCATTCTCAAAGATATTGTTGGTATAAAGAAAATAATTTCTTTAATTGGATATACACAATGACAAGAAACTTCATTAATGAATTTTCTCAAATATATTTCTCAAGGTATAGATATGGACACAAGAAAGGTATGAAATTCTTCGACAATAGAATTAGAAGAAAAATAGTAACAATGACATAGTTAGAATACAAATTCAATCAAAAATATGAATCTCAAGCAAAAGATAAAATCCAAGGTCACTCGAAGAATGAAGATAAATACAAATATCCATATTGAAGACCAAAGTCTTCAATAACCAAATAATGTAATACAAGGGGTGTTAGATTTTATTACATTATTTGGTACATGTCAATATACCACCATGGGTACATGTTTAAATTAGGAGTTTTCCATAGAATAGGATTTAAGTATTTACTTTATGCAAAGGAATAAATGCACAAGTATGTGCAATGATGTAAATGTGCATGTTTTTCACATGTACACGAGTCCTCTAGAATAGGAGAACAAGTGTCTATAGTTAGGTATGCATGTGCACAAGTGTCTATCATGAAGAATGCACATGTGTCCTTAGGGTAGGAAAGTGAAGAGTCACATACTAGTATATATTTATGACTAAGCATTGTAATTAAGTATGAAGCATGCATTATCCATAGCATGCACTAGTAGAGTAGTAGAGAGAGCTCCACATATTGTATCAAGTTTTAATTTTCATGAGCTTTCATTAATGGATATTCCATGAGTTATTTCAAAAGTTTCTCATGCTATTTACCTGCTTATTATTTAGCCATTATCGTAGACACAACATTGCTTGCTTATTCACTATTTGTGGTTGCATTTCCTTCAAGTTTATAGCTTAAAAAACTAACAAAATGAACTAATTCAAATAACATCCTTGTTAAGGTTGGGTTTATAATAAAATAGAATGAGATATGGAAGAATTATAGTAATATATAGTACAATTTAATCTCTATATGCTACTCAAGATAAAATAATAAAAATGTTAAAATTATAGGTTAGTTTATGATTTAATGAGATATTAGTGCAATGAGTGGTGAAAACGATGTTAGTTATAGGATTAGTTCAAGATAGGAATTTAAAAACCAATATAAAACTATGATAAAAGTAGTTAACCATTGATTAGATGCTTTAAAATCAATGTCTATAATCAAGTTAATTACTGTATGTTAGTGAAAGATAATGATAAATATCAAATTAAAAAGACATACAAAGTTGCAACACAATAACTTGCATGGAATGGAAATAGATAAAGAGGTATTAGACAATGCAAATGTTTACATGAAACACTAATATTTACATAGATAAAAATAATAATAGAATAAAATTGTGACATAAAGTCTATAATTATAAAGAAAAACGAGCATAAATGCATTTGTGAGAAGGAAACAAGTAAGCAAAGATGTAAAACTATATCTTGCTTCTTATTAAGAGATATTAAAAAGTGATGTTGGTACCATAAAAATAATAAATTATGCTATATAAGTTTGTGTGTGTGTATGTAATGTTGATCTTCCTAGTGGTTTTCATTGTGCTCTAGACTATAACAAGTTTGAAAGATCATATGCAAATCACATTGACCTTTGACAAAGGACAAATCCTTGATGTAATTTTATTTTGTAAACAATTTCATAGGAAAAATGTTAGAAATATGTAGAAAGTAAAATATTATGAGTGACATTTTAGGGATCTATCATTTTTTACAAAAAAAAGGTGATTACAATTCATTCATACTTATGAAGATCATTATATCATTCATTGTTAAATTATAATCTAATCTAATTAAATTATAATCTAATTGTATGGAAGGGTATATGGCCTATTCTAGCCTCTAGATTTAGGCCAAATTTCTACTATCCTTATTAAATTATAATCTAATCTAACCTGATTACATGAAATTAAAATACAAAAAGTAAATGCAGAAATTAAAATGCAATTATGAAGTTTAGGGTATGAGAAATTTAAAGTAAATATTATCATAACCATAGAAAGGAGAGTGTAAAATAAATCAATGCACGAGAAATCTAAATAACAAAAATATTTCCATTTTATTGATATGCAATTATGAGAGGAATGACAATATGGGAAAAAGGGCTATCACTCAATCACCACACATTTCGTAATCCAAGAAGGTAGTGCCACTGATGGTGAGAAAAAACTTATCAATTTATCACCATTTTTTTGAGTTACAAGAGGACAATGTAGGTTTCATAGATTATAGCTCTAAATTTATCATGGCCAAAATATTCTTACAATGGATTCCATTGCTCCTATTTATAGTAAGAATTTAACCTTGAGTTATCTAGAGTAAGAATTTATTACTTCTAGTAAAATTAAAAATTTGGGGGTATATATAACAAAATGATACACATCCAAATGTTAAATAATTTTGTTGTGGCTGATCCACAACACACCCCAAAATTGGGGACCCACCTTTTTTGCATGCTTTCAAAGAAGACCGCAGTGGCCCAAATGCTAAAAAATCAAAGGAAGAGCAAAATATAGTAAGAAAAAGAAAGTGTCACGATATCGCGACATGTTGCTCCGTTGCGACCATAAATTAAAAGTTGTGATATCGTGACATGTTGCTCCGTCATGGCCGAAAATGAAAAGTTGTCGCGATATCGCGACATGTTGCTCCATCGCGGCCGAAAATGAAAAGTTGTGATTTCATGACATGTTGCTCCGTCGTGGCCAAAAATGAAAAGTTGTCACGATTTCGTGACATGTTGCTCCATCGCGACCGAAAATGAAAAGTTGTCATGATTTCATGACATGTTGCTCCGTTGCGGCTAGAAATGGAAAGTTGTCGCGATTTCGCGACATGTCACGTTTTTGTGGCTAGGAGCAGCAGAATGCATCATGAAGAGAAAATGTCACGATATCGTGACGTGTTGTGAAATCGTGGGTCATAGAAGAAAGAGAAAGATAGAATGGAAAATTGTCGCAAAATCATGACATGTCACAAAATCGTGGTCAAACCAGTCAAACAGGGCAAGGCACTAAAGTTGTCGTGATATCGCGACATGTCGCGCTTTCGTGACCTGAAGCAGCAAGACATGCCAAATGAAAAGATGTCACGATTTCACGACAGGAAGTAGCCAAGGGATACGAAGATGAAAGGTGTCACGATTTCATGACAGAAAGCTGCCAGACATCCCAAAAGAGAAAAGCACCACGATTTCACGATAGAAAGCAGCGAGACAGCCTGAAAGAGAAAAGTGTCATGATTTCGTGATAGAAAGCAGCGAGAGCAGTTCGAAAGAGAAAAGTGTCACGATTTCATGATAGAAAGCAGCAAGATGGTATGAAATGAATAAGTGTCACGATTTCGTGACATGTCGCATTTTTGCGATTTTGTGACAAAACACAACGAAGGAGAAAAATGTCACGATTTTGCGACAAGTTGCATCCATGTGGTCTGAAGCAGAAAAATGTCACGATATCACGACATGTATCATTTTCGTGATGCATGATGACAAACAAGGCTGCTGACAAAAAAATGTCACGATATCGCGACATGTCTTGTTTTCGCGATACAGGTAGAGGGGCAAAGCTGCATACATAAAAACATCGTGATATCGCGACATGCTATTTTTTGTTGTGATTTACAAGGGGTTGTTATGGAACATGCAGAAAAGCGCAGAACACGTGGCATAAAGGTGTAAGGGCTACAGAAGCGTTACAGGTCACAGAGAAGATCAAGCGTCTTGATGTCGAACATAAAGTCAAAAACAACAAAAAGGTGGGGAAGGTGAAACGATGCAATCTGGGAAATGAAGCGAAGCATCACAGAGCAAAGTAGAGAACCGCACTAGAAGGTTTAAAAGCAGAAGCGCAGGACAGGTACAGAGGTCAAAAAACCACTGCGGGTAGAGTTGCAGAGCCAAAGGCAATAAGCCATTATGGGCCTACTTTTGTGGTGTTTTTCTTCCACTTTGTCTGGATATTTCCTTTACATTGGACCGGGTAGGAAATTGCTGTAAGTAGAGTTGCAGTGCTGAAGGCTAGAGGGCCATTCTAGGCCTACTTTGAGGCTATTTTCTTCCATAGACTAGGTTTGGGAAACCAGAGATTCTGTTGTTGTATAATGACCAATTTTTAATACAAAAAATTCAGAGAGTTGCACCTCATTGGCAAGAAAGAAGGAGTTATTTTCTACATGCAGGATTGAATGTTTATCTTTCCCCTTTTCATATTTCTAGGCTTATAGGTGAAGTTTAATGCAAGTTCTCTTGGTTGCTTCATGCGAATGTCTAAATCTAAAAATTACAGTTTAAACCCCAGAAACCAACACCTAACTTACCTGGATTGTGCGAGTTTGCAGGTTCAATAGGTTAGGTTGTATGTAGAAAACCTCATTAGCTTCGGTTTTGTCAAAATAGGATAGCATCATACTGAATGCACTTTTTATTTTTCTTTCACATTTTATTTTCATTTTTTTCTGCACTTTATTTTTACAGGTATTAAAATAAAAAAAATAAAAAACTAAAAATTCCAAAATCTGAAAATAGAAAATTTCCATTTCAAGGCCAGAATTTCATTTTTAGTTTTATTTTTCATTCATGAGCCGATGATGACATTCCCTTCATGAAAATTCCAATTTCATTGAAGGAGTTCTGTTTTATGGCATTTTATCAATTTCCACTTTGAAGTTACAACATGGTCATATAGGGACCAAATCACATTTGCTTTATTCGGGTTCAAAGAACAATCATTAAAGTTTCATAGTAAAATAAATCAACATTGCCCCTTGTTTTCAGTTACTTGCAACCACTAAGGTGTTCCAAGCATTTTTATTGAATATCTTTATTTGAGATTATTAATACACAGATGTAAAATGCTAACATAGCGAAGACCTTGGAGAAGTTACTTGTTTAATTTCTTTGCAAGTAGAGGATTTAGAACCCAAATCCTATCGGAGAGTGTGTTTTCACAACTGGGTGAAAATACCACTCAACAGATTGGTGCTAGAAGGAGGGCATGAAAAGGTTTATTTTATCGTGATTTTAGATGCTATAGGTTTATAATTGTTTAAGAGCTTTACATTGCTAAATATTTCAAGTCCATTTGATTAGCATCTTCGGCCTCCTCTAACACCACTCAATAGATTGGCATTAAAAGGAGGGCATGAACTGGTTTATTTCATGATGATTTAAGTGCTACAAGGATTTAAATTTTGAATATTTCATGCCCTGTTAATTGTTATCTTTACTCCTCTAACACTCGACAGATTGTTAAAAGGAGGGCCTGAATTGGTTTACTTTATTCTATTTTAAGCAATTCAGGTATGCTGTATATTTTTTTGATTGTTCATACAGAAACAATGTGATTTGATTTAATTTGAAAATTTTGGTTTTGACTAACAAAGTGTTGTTTCATGCATTTACTTTTCATTTGATTTTAATGAATACATCTCTTAGTTGATGCTAACTTGATTTTTATACATTGCAGGTTGAATATTCAATAGATTTGGTTCTAAAAATACATTTTAAGTTTCACCAATGGCAACATTTGAGGAGCAAATTGTATCCCTAAGAGCTGAAATAGCATCTCTAAGAGAAAGAATGGTATCTATAATGGAGGATCATTATAAGGGTTTGTCTATACATGTGATACCCTATCATATTCCTAAAATGTTATTGGATTTTTTACGGTGTTTTAATCAAGAGGTGCCACTAGAATACTTGCAAAGACTGCATGTCTACAAGAATACATTGTGTCAATTCCAGATTTTCTATGAGGAGGTAGCTTGTAAGTTATTTGCATACATTTTGGATGATAGACCATTCTTTTGGTATAGCCAACTACCCATGGAGGTTAGGACTTCTTGGATACAACTAGAAGCAGCCTATCTTTATCATTTTGGTAATCAGGTTGACTTAGAAATCCTAAAAAATCAGTTTACCTCCATATGTAAGGAGCCTAATGAATCCTTGAGTCAATTCAATGGAAGATTTCATGAGTTGCACTCCCAAATGTGGGAAAATTTTAACACATTAGAAGAGGAAGCCATGGAAGTATACCTGGGAGCCATACACCCCACACTTGCTTCACTCATTGAGGAAAAATTGAGTGGTTTGTCTCTAGAGAAAATCCATGAGATCTTGGAAGAGATAGAACGACAAGGTCTTGAAGAAGAAAAGGCACAACATGTTCACATAAGAGATTGTCCTCCTACAAATATTGATGCCAACCTACACCAACCATTAAAAATAGCACCCTCCACTCCAATGATATCTAAGGTAAATGATCAAGGGGATGAATTTGAATATCCAAATTTTACAACCACCTTAGATGTAGTCCACAAGGAGGTGCAAATTGCTAAGCCAACATCCGCTAGTGAGGATTATGTAGAAATGATCTCATTCATAGAGATACACGATTATCTAGATGAAGGGGTTCTAAATTCAATGATGTTTGAAATATGTGATAGGACGAAACCTACCATAGAATTGAATGAAGTGGTTGAAAGTGAAATTGAAAGAAAACCAATAAATAAATTTGAAGACATGATAGAATTTCACCACTTGTTCTTGGAAGAAACTCTTGATGAAAAGCTAGGAACTAATGATCAAGAAATTCTTCACCCTCCAAATTGTGATAAAATGGAATCATGGGTTACAAATGTGGACTATGATAGCCTTATCAACTTGAATACAAGCAATAACCCAATTTTGGAAGTAATGGAACCATCTAAGGAAGGTGAAGATAAATTTGATGAGAAACACATTGATGAATTGGAAGATGTTGAAGAAGTAGTTGAACGTCACCACTTGATTTTGGAAGAGGATTATTATGATGCTTGGAAGAAGTGGGAAGACTACACTCTCTCCAAAACTACTAATGAAACTTATGTGCCAATTGATATATAGGACAACATAATTGCCTACTCAAAGGAAGATATTACAACTCCTGTACAATTTGAGGATGTTTTGGAAGAAGGTTTCAAATCTCATCAAATTTTGGAAGATTATAATAATCCTATCGCCAAGGACAAAGAAGAAAAAGAATTTATGAATGAATCAAAATATCATGCCACAAACATCATAGAATTTCATTCCATGGATCTAGATGATGATTTTTACAATGGTTGGGGGAGATATGATAATGCATTCTTTTCTCACATCCCTATAAATGAAACTCATATTTCACTTGATATGCAGGATGTTGAACCTTCTACATCATACGAAGATCTCATATTCACAAGATTTGAGAAGGTTTCAAAATTCGACCATGTTGAACATAAATTCATTGAAGATGCAGATACAAGTTTGCATGATGATTTTGAGGATTCAAATGAAGAGATACCATGGATAGTGAACAAAGAATTGGAACCAAATGACAAAGAGATGGATCAATTGGAAACAACTCAAATGAAGGATCATCAAGATGAGTCATGGGACATACACTTTGACCAAGAATGTTTGAGGATTGAAAAGGATGACCATATTTTGAATTTAAATAATGTTTATGGTGAAATGTCATTAAAGATAAATGAAAAACAGGGTATGATTTCTAATCACACCTTTGATAACATTGTTTTAATGAATGAAAAGGAAGTTGATGCACTTGAATTGTTAAATAAAATTCATCAAAAATTACTAATTGAATCTAGGGTAAAAAATTTTAATGATCCTAATTTAGTAAATATCCTAGATGCTTGCAAAATGCTGCACAAATTTGATTGGCCTACAAATTTGGAAAATGATTTGGCTTTAAAATTTTTAGAAATAGGCTCTTGCTTACAAAGTCTCATTTTGGATAAAGAAAGCCTAGTTCTAAGTCATGAAATGGATACTTTCAAGAATGGACAAGATAAATTTGAATATCATTTATTGTCTAATCATTTTAGTAATTTGATGCTCACCTATGGGAATACTATTGGAACTAAATCTAATTGGTGGGGTGAGCGAGGTAAGTTAAAGGTTGTTGCATTGTTTGGTCTGGTCTTGTTTTTGTTGGATTCCCACAACATTTGGCATGCATATCATGTTATATTTTTGTTGAAATGTTCTAATCATGTTTGGGATCCAGGAAAGTGATAATCCAAGCTTTGCATCATCTTGTATTATATTGTACATTTGTATATAGGTTTTGATTTTTGGTTTTGGTTTGTGTTTTCAAGTTTCCTTTTAGGGATTGCTATTTGGATTTGGATTTAAGTTGTGTGTTGGTCCTTTGGACATTTTTGGTTTGTTTATGAAAAAAAAATTGTTTTTGAGATGTCAACTTATGCCTAAAATCAGGAGAATATGAAACATTGGAATTGTATTGTAGAAAGCTCCACAAGTAAAGCAAACATATTAAGTAATATCGTTTGAATCTTGTGATGCATGAAGTTGTCAGTTTTACACATTATGGTAAAGTAGATGATATATTCCATCCAAATTCCAAAAAAAAAGACAATGCATTCATATTACATCTCACTTTGCACATACATGCCATCTTAGTTGCATATGCATTTCAGATACAAATCATTAAAGTGTGTCAAATCCTCTTAGGATTATTACATAACATATATTAAAAGAATCCTAAGGTTGGGAACTGATGTCCGAACAATCTTGAACCAAGCACGTTCTATGCACATTAAAAATAGAATCTTGAGCAAAATGGTCAAAACCATGCTTGGAAGAAAAGGTGAGGTGAAAAGAATATTTCATGTCTATCCTATTATGCAACATGATCCTTAAAATAGTGGTTTTGACCACTTCCATAAAGCTTAAAGCCTAAAATCAGAGTAGTAAGGATAGGGTTAAATCCTCATCGAACTTAGGTTGAGGATCCAACTCCCCAAAGCTTTGATTTGACCTACATGGAGTAGTAAGGATAGGGCATAGATTCTCATCTCGCTTAGGTTGAGAATCTGATTCCCCAAATCTCCTATGTCTCATTTCATCATAAGTATTGGATTGGAAGGATCGTACTACATGTCCTCTGCAAAGGATGGGTAGTCATCCCCAAGGTCCAAGAAATAAAATTAATATTTCCCATTTTTCATCTAAATCTTGGATTGGAAGGATCGTACTACATGTCCCTAGCAAGGATGGGTAGTCATCCCCAAGGTCCAAGAAGTAAAAAAAATAATAATAATTAATTAATATTTCCCATTTCATCTCAATATTGGATTGGAAGGATCGTACTACATGTCCTTAGCAAGGATGGATAGTCATCCCGAAGGTCCAAGAAATAAAAGGAAAAGAATGAATGAAGCTAAATCATGGATTATGGGGTTAAGTATACCCATGCATGGCAACATGTCTTGTCTAAAAAACAAGACCACTGACTGTTCAAAGGGTTAGACTAGCATGACCATTTCTTCCATAATTGGTTAAATTATTTTGCTCAAAGTGAGGTAATGAATTCCAAATCAGAGTAGTAAGAATAGGGTTAAACTCCCATCTCGATTAGGTTGGGAGTCTAATTTCCCAAAGCTCTGATTTCACTTTCACTTACACATGGGTTCAAGATAGTAGTGACTCATAACCAACTTTGGGATCTAATAAAGCAATTCATTATACATGTAGTTGATCCTAAGAGGGTTTGATAATCTTGAATGTTTGTGTATGATACTAGAAGGACTATGCCTTTTATAAAAGCAAAATCTCTTAGCATATTTATTAGGTTACACAAATCATTCACAATCTCACATATGCATTCATAAGTGAAACTGACAATGGAATGTTGATCAAGTTTAAGCGATAGGGAATGAAAACACATTGCACACATCGAGCTGATACTTAATGATTCTGATGTTTCATGTATTTTTGATCTATCGGTATTAGTTTATCCTTTATGTGCTGACGCTTGTATCTAAGCTTCTATATTTTAGGTTGGGTTCTCACCAAAATGCTCAAGAGCATTTGACAGCAGTCACCATTTGTTGTGGCTGATCCACAACACACCCCAAAATTGGGGACCCACCTTTTTTGCATGCTTTCAAAGAAGACCGCAGTGGCCCAGATGCTAAAAAATCAAAGGAAGAGCAAAATATAGCAAGAAAAATAAAGTGTCGCGATATCGCGACATGTTGCTCCGTCGTGACCAGAAATGAAAAGTTGTCGCGATATCGCGACATGTTGCTCCGTCGCGGCTAAAAATGAAAATTTGTCATGATATCGCGACATGTTGCTCCGTCGCGGCCAAAAATGAAAAGTTGTCATGATTTTGCGACATGTTGCTCCGTCGCGGCCAAAAATGAAAAGTTGTCACGATTTCGTGACATGTTGCTCCGTCACGGCCGAAAATGAAAAGTTGTCACGATTTCACGACATGTTGCTCCGTCACGGCTAGAAATGGAAAGTTGTCGTGATTTCGTGACATGTCACGTTTTTACGGCTAGGAGTAGTAGAATGCATCATGAAGAGAAAATGTCGCGATATCGCGACGTGTTGTGAAATCACGGGTCATAGAAGAGAGAGAAAGACAGGAAAATTGTCGCAAAATCATGACATGTCACAAAATCATGGTCAAACCAGTCAAATAGGGCAAGGCACTAAATTTGTCGCGATATCGCGACATGTCGCGTTTTCGCGACCTGAAGTAGCAAGACATGCCAAATGAAAAGATGTCATGATTTCATGATAGGAAGTAGCCAAAGGATACGAAGATCAAAGGCATCGTGATTTCATGACAGAAAGCTACCAAACAGCCCAAAAGAGAAAAGCGTCACGATTTCATGATAGAAAGTAGCGAGATAGCCCAAAAGAGAAAAGTGTCGTGATTTCACGACAGAAAGCAGTGAGAGCAGTATGAAAGAGAAAAGCATCATGATTTTGCAATAGAAAGTAGCAAGATGGTACAGAATGAATAAGTGTCACGATTTCACGACATGTCACGTTTTCACAGCTAAGTGCAACAAAACACAACGAAGGAGAAAAACATCGTGATTTCATGACAAGTTGCATCCATGTGGTCCGAAGCAAAAAAATGTCACGATATCGCGACATGTATCATTTTCGCGATGCATGATGACAAACAAGGCTGCTGACAGAAAAATGTTGCGATATCGCGACATGTCTTGTTTTCGCGATACAGGTAGAGGGGCAAAGCTGCATACATAAAAATATCACGATATCACGACATGCTATTTTTTGTCATGATTTACAGGGGGCCATTATGAAACATGCAGAAAAGCGGAGAACACGTGGCATAAAGGTGTAAGGGCTACAAAAGCATTACAGGTCACAATGAAGATCAAGTGTCTTGATGTCGAACATAAAGTCAAAAACAATGAAAATGCAGGGAAGGTGAAATGATACAATCTAGGAAATGAAGCGAAGCGTCACAGAGCAAAGCAAAGAACCGCACTAGAAGGTTGATGGCAAGCCGAGATTCACACAACAACACTTCACATAAATTTGTTGTAAATTGCTTTAAAACCATTTTACAATATCATCTCCAGGCATAAAACTCCTCTTCCACAATCCCAAACTCACCATCCTCTGCCCTTACAAATTTTGAGTTTTTTTATCGAGGCCTCGATCCTCTAGGCAATTAATGCCCCCGCCCAACAACAATTTCAAATTCGATTTTCCCTCCGGTTGAATTTTCAAAATTTTCTACCATAAATGGGCAACTACCCGATCCACCATGAAGCTTGCATTAATGGCTTCCTTACCTTGCACCCATCATTTTAATCTGACTGTTCTTTTGTACCACTGTCACAACCATAAATTCCATCGCCTGTAACTACGGCTCTTCCAAAAATAATAATAAAAAGATACATATGCATGGTCGACATCTTTCCTTTCAGATTACGTGGCCCTCACTTTTGACTTAATACATGTAGGCTTTCGCGTGTCAAATTTAACCCTACCCCCAACTGGTTGCATCGCATTTTACACACGTGGCAGCCACGTGTCTATTCCGCCTTGCCTGGCCATCCGCATGTTCACTTTGGTTTCTTTTCTTCTTGGCCGCGATATCGCGACATGTCACGATATCGTGACCCAACTACTGCCTTGCCTCTGTCCAAATAAACCGTCGCGATATCATGACGTCACAATATCGTGACGTCGCGATATCGTGACCCAGCCACCTCCGCGCCTTGCCCTTTTAAAATTGTCGTGATATCACGACGTCGCAATATCGCGACCCAGCCACCTCCGTGCCTTACCCTTTTAAAATGGTCATGATATCGCGACGTCACGATATCACGACGGAGACTTCTCTACGCTCCAGCTGCAAACTATTGTCGTGATATCACGACGTCGTGATATCGCAACGTCGCGATATCACGACAAAACCGGCCCCTGCCCATGTCGAAGCCTTTGAGGTCACGATTTCGTGACATGTCACGATTTCGTGACCCCAACCCAACTTTTGTCCAAGCTTTACAAACTTCCCCTTCTGCTTTGCAAAACTTCCCCCCTGGGAAAGAACTAAAATAATTCAAAATACAAGTACTTAAAGAAAATTTTGAAGGATGCAAGATTGCCCATACTGTCATCGGATGCTCCTGCATCAGACACCCGGGGTAGATTAAAAGTGACCCTCACTTTTGTTTTGTTTGGGGAAGACCCAGGCGGTCAACCTCCGTCTTCGACAACCAAGTTGCATCCTCAACAGGTCTGCCTTTCCACTTAATCAAATACTCAGAATACTGCTTGTTTCTGGTGCTTCTGCCTTCACGAGTGTCCAATATTTCTTCGACCTCGTCTGTGGTTGGAGTAGATGCTGGAACTTGCCATAATTCTGCACTTGGTACCTCTGTACTTTCTCCTTCATGATATTCTACTAAATCTGAAATATTAAAAATAGGTGAAATATCAAGCCAACTTGGCAATTCCACTTCATATGCATTCCCTGACTCCCGTTTTCCCAGTATTCTGCATGGCCCAAACTTCTTCATCTTCAATTTGTTATAAGTCTTGGCAGGAAATCTCTCCTTCCTGAGATGCACCATGACCTCATCTCCTACTTTGAACTCCTTGAATCGTCGCTTCTGGTCTGCCCGTGTCTTATATTGAGCATTCATTTTTAAAATTTGTTTCCTTACCTCTTCATGCAGACTTTTCATATGTTCCACAAATTATTCTGCCTCGGCACTGCACTTTTCTCTCTTATCCAACTTTCTCAGTTCAGACACATTTCTGGGGCTGTTTCCATATATTATCTGGAATGGAGATTTATTTGTGCTCTTATTGACGAAACGGTTATACGCAAACTCCGCCTGTGGTAAAACTAAATCCCATCCCTTGGGTTGATCTACTATCAAGAATCTCAACAAATTACCTAGGCTTCTATTCACCACCTCTGTCTGTCCGTCAGTATGGGGGTGGTATGCAGAACTAAATTTTAGATCTGTCTTCATCTTCTTCCACAAAGTTCTCCAGAAGTACCCAACAAACTTTGTATCCCTATCAGAAACTATGCTTCTTGGTAGACGGTGAAGTCATACCACTTCCTTGAAGAATAACCCAGCAATGTGAACTGCATCACTTGTCTTCCGACAAGGAATAAAATGTGCCATTTTGGAGAATCGGTCAACCACCACAAATACAGAGTCATTTCCGCTCTGTGTTCTTGGCAATCCAAGAATAAAATCCATGCTTATGTCCTCCCATGGCCTCTCAGGTACAGGTAACGGTTGGTATAATCCTGTGTTTTGCTTTACGCCCTTTGCCATCTGACATATTCTGCAACCTTGCACAAACTTCCTCACATCTTGCTGAAGTTGTGGCCAATAATAATTTTCATCCACTAGGGCAATAGTCTTATCTCTACCAAAATGCCCAGCTAATCCTCCGTTGTGCTTTTCCTTGATCAAGTTCTCCTGCATGGAGATCCTTGGAATGCATAAATTACTTCCCTTGAATAGCATTCCATCTTGGATTAGGAAATCCAACCATTTTGTTCGATCCACAGTAACAGGTGTTAAGCAAGCCGCCCAGGCTTCTGCAAAATCCGGATCTTCAGGGTACAAATCCTTCAGTTCTTCAAATCCCACTACTTCCATTGTCATTTCAATTAGTAAATTCTGCCTTCTACTCAAGGCATCTGCAACTCTGTTTGATTTCCCGCTTCTGTGCTTCAGAACAAAGGTATAACTTTGGAGGAACTCCACCCACTTCATGTGCCTTTGATTCAGTTTTGTTTGACTGTTAATGTACTGTAAAGCCTGATGGTCAGTAAATAGAACAAACTCCTTTGGCAATAAATAGTGTCTCCACTTTTTTAGAGCCTGAACTATAGCATAAAATTCCTGGTCATAAACTGAATACTTTTTCCGAGCATCATTTAGCTTCTCACTAAAATAAGCAACAAGTCCGCCTCCTTGACTCAATACGACCCCTATTGCATCGCCATTGGCATCACAATCCACCTGAAATACCTTGTCAAAGTCTGGGAGTGCTAAAATAGGTTGTTCTATGACCTTTCTCTTTAATGCATCAAAGCTCCTTTCAGCCCCTAATGTCCACTTGAACTCTTTTTTATCCCCCCTCATTGTTTCTGTGAGAGGTGCACAAATGCTGCTGAAGTTCTTTATGAACTTCCTGTAAAAGCTGGCCAGACCATGAAATGATCTTACTTCTGTTGTGCTTCTTGGGGTAGGCCATTCGATGATGGCTCTCACCTTCTCTGGGTCCATTTTTAGTCCTTCTGCTAAGATTACAAACCCCAAGTATACTAACTCTTTCTTGACAAAATTACACTTTTTTAGATTTATTAATAACTGCTCTTCCTGCAGCTTTTCAAAAACCCTCCTAATATGCATCAGGTGTTCCTCCAGGGTTATGTTGAATATCAATATATCATCTAAATAAATAATGACAAAATTTCCCAGAAATTCCTTCAGTACTTCATTCATCAGCTGCATGAAGGTACTTGGTGCATTGGACAGCCCAAATGGCATGACCAACCACTCATACAAGCCTTCTCTTGTCTTGAATGTTGTCTTCCACTCATCTCCCTCTCGGATACGGATCTGATGATAGCCACTTTTCAGGTCAATCTTCGTGAAGTACTCAGCCCCACTTAAACAGTCCATTATATCATCCATCCTTGGCAATGGGAATCTGTATTTGATAGTGATTTTATTGATTGCCCGAGAGTCTATGCACATTCTCCACTCTCCATCCTTCTTGGGTGCTAGTACTATAGGCACTGCACATGGGCTAAGACTCTCCCTAATCAATCCTTTCTCCAACAACTCCTGGACCTATCTGTTTAACTCCTCAGTTTCTACAGGTGTCATCCTGTGTGTAGCTTTATTTGGCAAGCTTGACCCCGGTACCAAATCTATATGGTGGCTGATTTTCCTTACTAGGGGTAAACCCTCAGGCACATTATCAGACACAATATCTGGAAATTCCTCCAGCAGGTCTAGGACTTCTGCTGGGGTATCCTGGCATTCCTTCTCCCTAACTCTAGGGATTATTGCATAACATAAATGTTCATGCTTCAACCCGTCCAGGAACTTTCTCCCTTCAACTAAACAGATTCTGGAGTTGTTACATACCTTTTCACCCGCTTCCTTTAAGGGCTTTAGTTTATGGTGTACACCATTCTTTGTCAATGAATAGGTGTTGGCACGACCATCATGCACTACACTCCGATCGAACTGCCAGGGCCTCCCCAGCAACATATGGCAAGCATCCATAGGCAGGATGTCGCACAGGACCTCATCACAATAATTTCCAATATTAAATTTAATGGAGCACTGTTCATTGACCAAATCTCTATGGTCCTTCTGTAACCATGCGACCCGGTATGGATGCGGGTGCTCCTTCCTCTCCAACCGTAGCTTTGTAACCATTTCTTCCGAAACCAGGTTATCCGTGCTACCATTATCAATAATAATATTGCAAACTTTGCCCGCACACTTACATCTGGTGTGGAATAAACTTCTTCTCTGATCTGTGTCCTTCTCCTCATTCAACAGGACTCTTCTTACAATCATTGCTTCCCCTCTCTCCGCTTCTTTGAAATGTTCAGACTCAGCATATTCCTCTACCACAGCAACCCTGGCTAGACCCTCAGGCCTCTTGTTCATCCTTTCTCGGTGTTGTGGACACTCAAATGCCTGATGTACTTCTTCACCACAGTGGAAACATGTCCCACGAAATACTCATCTTCCAAATCCTCGTCCAGATCCACTCCGTCCTCTTGGGTAGTTGTTTTGATCTCGGGGCTAATAAATATCCTTCTCCCTTTGATCCTGGTTACTACTGGCTTCACTAGTCTTCTTCGGGTCTTTATACTTTTTTCCATTGGTTCTCCCACCAGTTCTTCCACCACGGCCCCTTCCTCTTTGCTTGCCTTCAAACTGCCTATTCAGTTTTTCTTCCACCTTTAAGGCAAACTGGTAAGCGTCCTCAATGGTGCTTACCCGAACCAAGCTCAGTTCTTCTTGGATACCGAGTCTCAACCCATTGATATAACGGGCTACCTTTTCTTTGTTTGCCTCTAAATGCCCAGTTCTAATAGAGATCTTGTAAAAATCCTCGGTGTATTCTTGGACAGTTTTGTTGGTCTGTCTCAAACTCTGCATTTTTCTTAACAGATCCAACTCGTAATCTGCATGGATGATCTGTCTTTTCAGCTTCTCCACCATTCTATCCCATCTTGTTATTCTCTCCTTCCCTCTTTTGTTCCTCTCCAACTGTATTCCCCTCCACCAAATGTTGGCATGAACCTTCAACTTGGTCTTAGCAAATCTGACCCGATTAGGGTCTTCAACCTCCTTGTACTCGAAATATTCTTCTAAATCATTTATCCAGTCAATCACTTCTTCTGGATTTAGGTTTCCCAAGTATGTAGAAACCTCCATTTTTGGTTGCTTTACAATTTGAGAGATGGCCTTGTACAACCGGGCTTATGCAGGATCCACAGCCTCTTCCTCTTCCTCAAATTGGTCTTCTTCTTCAACTTCGTCTTCACTTTCCTCATCCCTTTCGGGCTCGTGCCTTCTGCGTAACTCTGCTTGCAGGGCTTGAACTTGTCTCTGCAAGGCTTGGAAGTCTTCGACCGGCACCACATTTCCTACTCCGCCACGGTTTCTTCGTGGAGGCATTATATATATATATATATTTTTAAATCCTTCCATAGATCCTGGTGTAACTGCCTCTCTTCGGTGATCTGTTACACGCTCAGGAGCTCCCGCTCTGATACCACTTGATGGCAAGCCGGGATTCACACAACAAAACTTCGCATAAATTTGTTGTAAATTGCTTTAAAACCATTTTACAATATCATCTCCAGGCATAAAACTCCTCTTCCACAATCCCGAACTCACCATCCTCTGCCCTTACAAATTTTGAGTTTTTATCGAGGCCTCGATCCTCTAGGCAATTAATGCCCCCGCCCAACAACAATTTCAAATTCGATTTTCCCCCCAGTTGAATTTTCAAATTTTTTTGCCATAAATGGGCAACTGCCCGATTCGCCATGAAGCTTGCATTAATGGCTTCCTTACCCTACACCCGCCGTTTTAATCTGACTGTTCTTTTGTACCGCTATCACAACCATAAAGTCCATCGCCTGTAACTATGGCTCTTCCAGAAATAATAATAAAAAGATACATATGCATGGTCGACATCTTTCCTTTCAGATTACGTGGCCCTCACTTTTGACTTAATACATGTAGGCTTCCGCGTGTCAAATTCAACCCTACCCCCAACTGGTTGCGTCGCCTTTTACACACATGGCAGCCACGTGTCTATTCCACCTTGCTTGGCCATCCACGTGTTCACTTTGGTTTGTTTTCTTCTTGGCCGCGATATCGCGACCCAACTACTGCCTTGCCTCTGTCCAAATAAACCGTCATGATATCGTGACCCAGCAACCTCTACGCCTTGCCCTTTTAAAATTGTCACGATATCGTGACCCAGCCACCTCCGCACCTTGCCCTTTTAAAATGGTCACGATATCACGATGGAGACTTCTCTACGCTCCAGCTGCAAACTATTGTCACAATATCGCGACGTCGCGATATCACGACAAAACTGGCCCCTGCCCACGCTGAAGCCTTTGAGGTCACGATTTCGCGACCCCAACCCAACTTTTGTCCAAGCTTTACAAACTTCCCCTTCTGCTTTGCAAAACTTCCCCCCTGGGAAAGAACTAAAATAATTCAAAATACAAGTACTTAAAGAAAATTTTGAAGGATGCAAGATTGCCCATACTGTCACCGGATGCTCCTGCATCAAAGGTTTAAAAGCAAAAGTGTAGGATGGGTACAAAGGTTAGAAAACCACTACGGACATAGTTGCAGAGCCAAAGGCAATAAGCCATTATGGGCCTACTTTTGTGGTGTTTTTCTTCCAATTTGTCTAGATATTTCCTTTACATTGGACTGGATAGGAAATTGTTGTAAGTAGAGTTGCAGTGCTAAAGACTAGAGGGCCATTCTGGGCCTGCTTTGAGGCTATTTTCTTCCATAGACTAGGTTTGGGAAACCATAGATTCTGTTGTTGTATAATGACCAATTTTTAATACATAAAATTTAGAGAGTTGCACCTCATTGGCAAGAAAGAAGGAGTTATTTTCTGCATGCAGGATTGAATGTTTATCTTTCCCCTTTTTAGATTTCTAGGCTTATAGGTGAAGTTTAATGCAAGTTCTCTTGGTTGCTTCATGCGAATGTCTAAATCTAAAAATTACAATTTAAACCCCAGAAACCAGCACCTAACTTACCTGGATTGTGCGAGTTTGCAGGTTCAATAGGTTAGGTTGTATGCAGAAAACCTCATTAGCTTCGGTTTTGTCAAAATAGGATAGCATCATACTGAATGCACTTTTTATTTTTCTTTCACATTTTATTTTCATTTTTTTTCTGCACTTTATTTTTATAGGTATTAAAATAAAAATAAAAATAAAAAACTAAAAATTCCAAAATCTGAAAATAGAAAATTTCCATTTCAAGGCCAGAATTTCATTTTTAGTTTTATTTTTCATTCATAAGCCGATGATGACATTCCCTTCATGAAAATTCCAATTTCATTGAAGGAGTTCTGTTTTATGGCATTTTATCAATTTCCACTTTGAAGTTACAGCATGGTCATATAGGGACCAAATCACATTTGCTTTATTCGGGTTCAAAGAACAATCATTAAAGTTTCACGATAAAATAAATCAACATTGCCCCTTGTTTTCGATTACTTGCAACCACTAAGGTGTTCCAAGCATTTTTATTGAATATCTTTATTTGAGATTATTAATACACAGATGTAAAATGCTAACATAGCAGAGACCTTGGAGAAGTTACTTGTTTAATTTCTTTGCAAGCAGAGGATTTAGAACCCAAATCCTATCGAAAAGTGTGTTTTCACAACTGGGTGAAAATACCACTCAACAAGATTCAAATATACCTCTAAAATACTTAGAAGGCTTCTAAAATGAGTTACAACATTGTTATATGTCAAAATATTATTTTCTAAAGATCTTCCTTGGGATCCATGCTTGCACTTTTACCCCTTTTTAGGATTACAAGCAATTTGCTCTAGAAGGCAAGTGAATCACTTCATTTTAATATTGATTCACCAAAATTCCCTTAGAAGTCTACTCTTTCAAGCCAATCACTCCACTTTGCTAATAGATTTCTCTTGAACAAATCGACACTCATGGAGCAAACTGATACTTATCTTAAAATTAGCCAAAACTTGAGGGATTTTGAAAGGTAAATGGATTGATTTCACTATTTTCTAACCTTTTAAAATTATGATTGTCAAAGTAGTAACATGTCACCATATATATGGTGAATTCATGGTGTCAAGCTTAACTGATGAGATATCCCAGATCCTACATTTGTACTTGAGCATTGGGTTTTCAAATTAGAATCCTTGCTACAAAATTTTAAAACTATGGTTCTCCTCTTTTACCTTTATAGAAGTTTCCCCAATATATTTTATTAATCATCATCTATTAGTAGCTATATGGTTGTTAGTTCCTCTACCTCTATTTCTATATTCTCATATAATTTTCTTGATAACTTGTTCTACTTAATTATTATCTCTTATAGCTTCACATAAAGTGGCTCTAAATATTTGTACAATTCAAATGCATATTTAGAATTGACTTGATCCTTCTCTTCAAACATTGCATTGATAATATCATTCTTATTTGAGGGTCAAAGATGTAAAACAATCTAGAAATGATGAGCCCCTATTATCTCTTACATTGGGTATATCATAGAGGTTAAAGTGTCTTTGTAATCTAGTAAGCCTATTTGAGCATCGGGGATTTTCTTTAGTTTCTTGATCATGTCCTTTTAGTCTAACCCTAACTATTGTACCTATGAAGCCAACTTCATAGCTATAAGTTTAATCACCACTTAGAACCTCTCTTTCTTGGACAATTATTATTCAACTTGCTTGATGGTCGTTTTGGCATAGGATATATTTTTATAGGCCATAAAATTGAAATACCCCTTGGCATTCATCACTTTCACCTTGACATTGTCCTAGAGGATTTTGCACTTTGATTATTGAAGGATTTTCTTGAATATATTATCGTTTCCTAATTTTTTAGTGTTACAACTTATTTCTAGAGCTCATTTATCTTAAAATATCTCACTTGTTGGGCCTCTTGTAGTTGTTTTACTTGGACTTCTAGTTGGAATTTTTCTTGTTCACTTTGTTTTCTCAACTAGTCTTTTGCCCCTATGCATGTTATTGTGAGAGATACTCCAAATATTACATTTTATTTTTAGCCTTTTAAAACTAGTATTTGAGGTCCTCAAATTTCTTCTTTAAATGATATTTTTCAAAGGCATTCTATTTTAAGGCTTCTTTTTGTAGTCAAAGTTACCCATTTTTAGTTTTAAATTGTGCCACTTCAACTTCAAGATATTTTTTCTTCTTATTCAATGACTCATTCCTCATAACTTATTGACCAAATTGCAGGGCACCACCAATTGAAAGTTAGTTTATGAGTTGAACCATTTGGTATGGATTAATTTGGCTTAGATCTAGCTCAAATATCATAATAATAAAGTCAGTAGGGGAAATAAAAATCTTGGATGGGTCATTCTTCATTGCTTCCATGATGAGAATCTTATTTCCTCTCGATGCCAATTATGATTGTATTAGTAATAAATATTGTGATGTTTTATCTCTCAGTTATTTATATTCATTTTATAAAATCCTCACATTAGTTACTGAAGTAAGGGAAAATGATGCACCTAACAATGTTAAATGAGATGCATCTACCTCTAGTATTGATTAAGCATTACAAAAGGACATCAAAGTAGGCATGATAAGCCAAATAATTGCAATAAAGGAATTTTTTATTTATTATTTGATAGATTAAATCATGGTTACATAAATTTCCCCTTGAGGGATCTATATTGATACACTTGTTACAAAATGGTGCCCAAGGATTAAATCCTTTCAATAACTCGGGTGCACTTCCAATGTTCTTCCTCGTACCCACAATTGAATTGGGTAGGACTACAATGCTGCTACTTTGTTATTTTATGTTCTTATCCTATTATCCTTCCTCATGCACTATAAGACCCGCACCTACACAAAATGAAACTAGATTTCATCAATAGCAAGTGCAGATTGTGAAGCATGCAAAAGCAATACATGCAATAATAGACTAGAAAGTGGAAATATGCAATGTGACCATCCAAAACAATTCCAAATGATTCAAAAACTTAGAAATATGCATAAAAAATGATTTTGGCCTGATATAATTGAAAATAGTAAGGAAATTGCAGCCGGATTCATATCTATTATGTGGTGTTTCTAGTAAGCCTACAAAAACCAAAATAGGTGACTTATGGTCCTAAACATCTCCAAATCAAACCAAAATTGGAGAACATGTATAAATTCCAATTTAGAGAGGACCAATGTAAAAATATTATCAGAATTGATCACATATTCATGTGCATCCTTGGGTAAGCCCAATGAACCTACAAAATACTAAAAACATGATATCTCACTCAAGATAACTCCAAATTACATTAAATTTGAACAACATGTTATTCATCTATCCTAGAACAAGACTATTTAAAAATAGTAGAAAAATCATGCTTCAATAAATGACCATCCCTTGCAAGAATGGTGGTGACTATTACAGACTAGGGATCATCCTGGGGTGGGACGACCACCAATTCTATTGATTTTTTGCCATTAATTCCTCTTTGAATTGGTCACAAAATCTCTTAATGGTGTTATCATAAAAATTGGGGGTGAAATTAATTCAATTTTTTTGGTTTCGTAAAAAAATTGCATATCTTGAATCACTCGAGAACCTTCTTTGATAGGTAGAGATATCGAGGGAAAACACACAAAATGTTGAGGGGAAATCTTGGAAGCACTTCATTGCAATGTCATAAAACTCCTCTCTATGTTTTGGGTGGAAAATGTGAAGAACACAAGATTATATTGAGAGGGGGGGTGAACAGTATAAGACCTCTTTTTACTTTTTCTTTTATACTTCAAAATAGTAAAGCAATATACCCAAAGCAATATCAAAGCAATGCACAATATCATCCACAAAGTGACACCAATTTTAATGTGGTTCACCCAAAATGGCTGGGCTACGTCCACAAAACTTTTTCCTAAAAGTTATCTCAAATTTCTTTGGGAATCCTTCCCAATTACAATATTTATGAGCCTCGGCCCAAAGGAGATACCTTCCCCCAATTAGATTTTATGAGCCTCTGCTCAAAGGAGATACCTTCCCCCAATTAGAATTTATGAGCCTCTACTCAAAGGAGATACCTTCCCCTCTGCTCTGCAAATGATCCCTCAGAAGATCAACTGCCTCCACCTCTTGCCAACACGTGGAACTCCTTTCCACCGAAGACCTCCTGTCCTCAATGCTTAGCCTAAGAGACCTCTCGCCTTCTATGATCACGTCCATAGCAGCTCAGAAACCAATACCAAACACGATCAATCGGTCTAGTACAAGTCTTCCTCTATCTGTTAGATTTGTCCAACTCTTGAACAAATCAATCCTCTACATACAAGCCTTCTCAAAGACTTGCCAAATCTATCCTCGGGTTCTTCTCATAGAACCAATGCACCTCTATCCTAAAGTTCTCTGATAGAACTATCAAACTCAGCTCACAAGTCCTCTGTTAGGACCTGTCCAAATCTGCTCACAAGTCCCCACCGAAACCTATCCAAATCTGCTCACAAGTCCCCATCAGAACCTGTCCAAAACTGCTCATAAGTCCCCAATGGAACCTGTCCAAAAATTGCTCACAAGTCCCCACTGGAACCTGTCCAAGAACTGCTCACAAGTCCCCACTAGAACCTATCCAAAAACTCAGCAAGCTCACCAAGAAAAACTTTCTTAGTAGGAAATCACAAAGTGAATTGTTAGAGACCCAATGTGATTTTTCAAACTCATAGAAACATAAAGAGAATTGTTAGAGACTCAATATGTTCTATACTCAAATCCCAATCTCAAAACTCAACTAAAATCAACTCATCTCAATCTCAATCTCAAATCTGAAAACTCAACTCAATATCTAAAATAGATAGGATAGAATGTTTTCTTTCAAGAACATGAAACCCCAACAATTGCCAACTATGCAAAGAATCACATAACAATGATACTCATGTTCTTTTCACCATCAATTAGGGTTTCAACAATAATGCTCATCAAACAAGGTTTAGTCAACCAACACCATTCAACTCAACATCAACCTTGAAGCATTCAACCAATCATCACAAGAAAAGAAAACAAGTAGAAATCCTTTTCCCTCCAAATATATTTGAACAAAACAACCACCAACACAATATCACCAATGCAAAGGAGTAATTTGCTCAAATCAACTCAAAGGAGTAAGCCCAATATCATGAATCAAGTAAAAGCAATAACTTGATCAAACAACCTCTATGGAAGCAACTCAACCATCAACCTCAAAACGGCCAACCAAGGGTTTCACAACCTCAAAGCAAGTAGCAAGACTCACAAACATAAACCCTAGTGCACAATGCTTCCACTACCTCAAACCAGAATTATGCATTCACCAAAACTCTCATCAAGGATAACAATGCATAAGAAGTCTTCAACAAACCAGAAAATAGGATTTACACCCAACCAAAGGAAACCTAGTTGAAAACCTTTTCACTCCAACCTTATTTCAGAAAAACATACACCAATCATACTCATAAGGAAAATGTGCCCATACCTTTTTGGAGTAGAAGAAAATTGATCCTTAAAGCTGTCACCACACACAACCCTCAAACTTCCAACCAAGTTAGGGTTAGAACAAGATAAATGAGCATATATAAAAACTTTCCTTAATACACCTTTTAGCTCCTCTTCTTTAAAAACAACCACCAAAGAAGCCAAAAACACAACAACCAAAACTTACACCTTATATCTCCATTTTTAAATTTAGCATAACAAAATACTAATCTCAAAAATACAACCAAAGAAATATCCCCTTATTTCTCCTATGTCTTTTAAACAATGCTAAACAATGCCAAAAAATCATATCAAGAAAATAATCACACCTTATAATGGCTGCCCTTGAAGAATCCGAAATTCACGGAACAAAACACGTTTTAATAAAAACGTGACTAATCCATGCACAGCTCCCTCCGCGGGGATCGAAACGCAGACCTCCGCCTACGCAAGGCCCAAATGCAGCCTTCATTGCCACTAGCCCACAAGGGGCTTACGAAGTCCAAGACAGACTTCCTTCCACAAAAATGGTCAAGCTTTTCGAAAGCTTTTCAAACCACGAGCTCTCCTCTTTCATAGAGTAAATAGAACATTCGATCGTAGCCAAACCAATTAATTGCCTTCGATTTTCCAAGAGGGTTTAACCTTAGGAACCTTCTCATATTTATAGTCCATACGTGGACTTTAGAACACGTCGGCTGCAAAGAAAAGTACTTTTGAATTTAATCAAAATTTGCTTTCTAAAGGGTTTAAAAACCCTTAAATAATTTTAATAAATTAAAAATAAAAAAGGTTAAAAACCTTTAAATATTTTTAATAAATTAAAATAATTTCTCCCTTAATTAATTAAATAATTAATTAATTAAAACCTTGAAAGGTTTTAAATAATAAAGAGAACCTCCATTGGTTTTAATAAAAACCATTTAACTTCATCCATGTGGTTTTAATTAAAACCCTATCCAATGGTTTTAATAAAAACCGGTTTGGTTTTAATGAAAAACCCTTGCCAATGGAATCTTGCCTTTTGGAATCTTCAACCAACACATCCTCTTATCATTAATGCCATTTCCTTTTGACATCAATGACAACTCATAGACAAGAAGCTAGGATCTCAAACCCAAAATTGCCAACAATCTCCCCCTTTGTCATTGATGGCAAACCATGCTTCTCAACAACACTTGAACTCAATATTGCTGTAAAGAAATTAGCTCCCCCTATCTTGAGGCTCTCCCCCTTACTCATATCTCTCCCCCTTTGTCATCAATGGCAAAGGGTCACCTTTGGGGCTTGGGACTAAGAATGAGCCTCTTAGCTTAGTCCCTCCCCCACCTCCTGTTGAGGTGTTTAATTTTGGGGTGGGAGTAAAACTCCCAACAGGCACTGATCATCATCAGTGTCTATAGCTACCTTACCATGTCTTCTCTTGTTATCCTTGTCCATATTCCCTGTTCCTGTTCCTGTCACTATTCCTGTTCTTGTTATCATTCCTGTTCTTATCCATGTCTTGATCCTTGGACCTGTTCATACCATTGTTCCTGTTCCTATACCTTGGAAGTTTCAGCTCTACACTGTCTAGTTGTGTGACCTTCATTATTGCACTTATAACAAGTAACAATGTTATTTCTTTTAGGCATACCTATTCTTTGAATCCACCTGTTCTGACTAACCCTATTCCTGTTATTAGCCTTGCAAAAAATTGCCTTATGCCCAAACTGTTTACAAGAGTAGCAATACCATTGAAAAAAATTACCACCTTTGAAACTGTCATTTACCTTCCTTACTTGAGTCATGCAATGTGAAGCCATGTGACCAAACCTGTGACAAGCAAAACATCTGCCATTAAAATTTCCTGTAAATGACCTTCTAGGTCCTGTAAACTTTCTCCCCTTTTTCTATTTCCTATTTTTTGTTTCTATGCATCTATCACTCAAGGACTCCTTTTCTGAAATACTTTCCTCATCAGAACTCTCTTCCTTTTGGAGTCTCTTACTAGACTCTCCAACTTGTTCCTTGTGTGGCTTAACAAAACCAAGGCCTGTTTTATCTATTGTCTTTCTTTGACCTTTGATGAGTGACTTAACCTTTTTGGAGCTATCTTGAAACCTCGTAAAGCTTATCCTTGTACTCTTTAGTTTCCTCTTTCAAAGAAGCCATTTTCTGTTCTAACTCATTATACTCAAGAACCTTAGACTCTAACTCATCCTTGAGTTCTTGTGTCTTAGCTATAGAGAAGTCAAGACTTTCTATAAGATCATCTCTCTCCATACAACATTCATCTAACTTATCCTTGAGTCTAGCATTCTTATTTCTTTCCTTTTCCAAAACACTAAGAGCACTAATAAGTTCACTTTTAAGATCCTTTATTTGTTTGCTTTTTGAATCATCAAAGCCTTTTTTAGATTTCTTATCACTAGAGGTGCTACCCTTTTCAAAGACCATACATGCATCTTCCTTATAGTTTTCTAAAGCATCCTCATACATACTAGAAACCATATCATTATTTGTGCAATCATCCTCAAGGTGACCAAAATTTCCACATCTAAGACATTTCATGATAATGAATCTATGTTTCGGTTCTTCCTCTTTTTCTAATATGAACAACATCTCATTTTCATCATCATTCATCTTGAGTTGTTCAAACATACCTTTGAAGTGTCTCAACTTGGCCTTTCTGACATTTGTATTACCTATATGAACCACCTTCAACTGTTTCCACATTTCACTAGTTGTCTTGCAGTGAATCACTTTGGTGAGATCT
This sequence comes from Wollemia nobilis, assembly GCA_028583015.1. Classification (NCBI taxonomy): domain Eukaryota; kingdom Viridiplantae; phylum Streptophyta; class Pinopsida; order Araucariales; family Araucariaceae; genus Wollemia; species Wollemia nobilis. Next base: position 681,420 of record JAQPPZ010003275.1, read on the forward strand.
GCTTTCTGTAAGCCTTTCAAGATTGCATTCATTGCTTTTGAATTATTGTGATGTAGGAGCCTTTCTTCTTTAGTATTAAGACCATGTACAGGAATAGTGTACTCATCTTCAATCACTTCCCAAACCTCATTCCCAAGTGCCATTAGATGAACCTTCATCCTTGCACTCCAAAGACAAAAATCTGACCCATCAAGAATAGGTGCTGCATTGCCACTTGAATGATCCATTGTGTTCTTTACTAGATTTTTCTTCAAGCTGTTAAACTTTTCGAAGGCACCGACTCTGATACCAATTGAAGAACACAAGCTTATACTGATAGGGGGGTGAACAATATAAGACCTCTTTTTACTTTTTCCTTTATACTTCAAAATAGTAAAGCAATATACCCAAAGCAATATCAAAGCAATGCACAATATCATCCACAAAGTGACATCAATTTTAACGTGGTTCACCCAGAATGGCTGGGCTACGTCCACAATACTTTTCTCTAAAAGTTATCTCAAAGTTCTTTGGGAATCCTTCCCAATTACAATTTTTATGACCGTCGGCCCAAAGGAGATACCTTCCCCCAATCAAAATTTATGAGCCTCTGCTCAAAGGAGATACCTTCCCCCAATCAGAATTTATGAGCCTCTACTCAAAGGATATACCTTCCCCTATGCTCTAGAAATGATCCCTCAGAATATCAACTGCCTCTACCTCTTGCCATCACATGGAACTCCTTTCCACCGAATACCTCCTATCCTCAATGCTTAGACTAAGAGACCTCTTCCTTCTATGATCATGTCCACAGCAGCTTAGCAACCTGTACCAAACACAGTCAGTCGGTCTAGTACAAGTCTTCCTCTATCTTTCAGATCTGTCCAACTCTTGAACAAATCAATCCTTTGCATACAAGCCTTCTCAAAGACTTGCCAAATCTATCCTCAAGTTATTCTCATAGAACCAATGCACCTCTGTCCTCAAGTTCTCTGATAGAACTATCAAACTTATCTCACAAGTCCTCTACTAGGACCTGTCCAAATCTGCTCACAAGTCCCCACCGAAACCTATCCAAAACTACTCACAAGTCCCCACCGGAACCTGTCCAAAACTACTCACAAGTCCCCACTCGAACTTGTCCAAAAATTGCTCACAAGTCCCCACTGGAACCTATCCAAGAACTGCTCACAAGTCCCCACTAGAACCTGTCCAAAAACTCACCAAGCTCACCAAGAAAAACTTTCTTAGTAGGAAATCACAAAGTGAATTGTTAGAGACCCAATGTGATTTGTCAAACTCATAGAAGCATAAAGAGAATTGTTAGAGACTCAATATGTTCTATACTCAAATCCCAATCTCAAAACTCAACTAAAATCAACTCAGCTCAATCTCAATCTCAAATCTGAAAACTCAACTCAATATCCGAAATGGATAGGATAGAATGTTTTCTTTCAAGAACATGAAACCCCAACAATTGCCAACTATGCAAAGAATCACATAACAATGATACTCATGTTCTTTTCACCATCAATTAGGGTTTCAACAACAATGCTCATCAAACAAGGTTTAGTCAACCAACACCATTCAACTCAACATCAACCTTGAAGCATTCAACCAATCATCACAAGAAAAGAAAACAAGTAGAAATCCTTTTCCCTCCAAAGATATTTGAACAAAATAGCCACCAACACAATATCACCAATGCAAAGGAGTAATTTGCTCAAATCAACTCAAAGGAGTAAGCCCAATATCATGAATCAAGTAAAAGCAATAACTTGATCAAACAACCTCTATGGAAGCAACTCAACCATCAACCTCAAAATAGCCAACCAAGGGTTTCACCAAGTCAAAGCAAGTAGCAAGACTCACAAACATAAACCCTAGTGCACAATGCTTCCACGACCTTAAACCAGAATTATGCATTCACCAAAACTCTCATCAAGGATAACAATGCATAAGAAGTCTTCAACAAACCAGAAAATAGGATTTACACCCAACCAAAGGAAACCTAGTTGAAAACCTTTTCACTCCAACCTTATTTTAGAAAAACATACACCAATCATACTCATAAGGAAAATGTGCCCATACCTTTTTGGAGTAGAAGAAAATTGATCCTTAAAGTCGTCACCACACACAACCCTCAAACTTCCAACCAAGTTAGGGTTAGAACAAGATAAATGAGCATATATAAAAACTTTCCTTAATACACCTTTTAGCTCCTCTTCTTTAAAAACAACCACCAAAGAAGCCAAAAACACAACAACCAAAACTTACACCTTATATCTCCATTTTTAAATTTAGCATAACAAAAGACTAATCTCAAAAATACAACCAAAGAAATATCCCCTTATTTCTCCTATGTATTTTAAACAATGCTAAACAATGCCAAAAAATCATATCAAGAAAATAATCACACCTTATAATGGCTGCCCTTGAAGAATCCGAAATTCATGGCACAAAACACGTTTTAATAAAAATGTGACTAATCCATGCACAGCTCCCTCCGCGGGGATCAAAATGCAGACCTCCGCCTACGCAAGGCCCAAATGCAGCCTTCATTGCCACTAGCCCACAAGGGGCTTATGAAGTCCAAGACGGACTTCCTTCCACAAAAACGGTCAAGCTTTCCGAAAGCTTTTCAAACCACGAGCTCTCCTCTTTCGCAGCGTAAACAGAACATTCGATCGTAGCCAAACCAATTAATTGCCTTTGATTTTCCAAGAGGGTTTAACCTTAGGAACCTTCTCATATTTATAGTCCATACGTGGACTTTAGAACACATCGGCTGCAAAGAAAAGTAATTTCGAATTTAATCGAAATTTGCTTTCTAAAGGGTTTAAAAACCCTTAAATAATTTTAATAAATTAAAAATGAAAAAGGTTAAAACCTTTAAATATTTTTAATAAATTAAAATAATTTCTCCCTTAATTAATTTAATAATTAATTAATTAAAACCTTGAAATGTTTTAAATAATAAAGAGAACCTCCATTGGTTTTAATAAAAACCCTATCCAATGGTTTTAATAAAAACCGGTTTGGTTTTAATGAAAAACCCTTGCCAATGGAATCTTGCCTTTTGGAATCTTCAACCAACACATCCTCTTATCATTAATGCCATTTCCTTTTGACATCAATGACAACTCATAGACAAGAAGCTAGGATCTCAAACCCAAAATTGCCAACAATCTCCCCATTTGTCATTGATGGCAAACCATGCTTCTCAACAACACTTGAACTCAATATTGCTGTAAAGAAATCAGCTCCCCCTATCTTGAGGCTCTCTCCCTTACTCATATCTCTCCCCATTTGTCATAAATGGCAAAGGGTCACCTTTGGGGCTTGGGACTAAGAATGAGCCTCTTAGCTTAGTCCCTCCCCCACCTCCTGTTGAGGTGTTTAATTTTGGGGTGGGAGTAAAACTCCCAACAGGCACTGATCATCATCAGTGTCTATAGCTGCCTTACCATGTCTTCTCTTGTTCTCCTTGTCCATATTTTTGTTCCTATTCCTATCACTATTCCTATTCTTGTTATCATTCTTATTCTTATCCATTTCTTGATCCTTGGACCTGTTCATACCATTTTTCCTGTTCCTGTACCTTGGAAGTTCAGCTCTACACTGTCTAGTTGTGTGACCTTCATTGTTGCACTTATAACAAGTAACAATGTTATTTCTTTTAGGCATACATGTTCTTTGAATCCACCTGTTCTGACTAACCCTATTCTTGTTATTAGCCTTGCAAAAAATTGCCTTATGCCCAAACTGTTTACAAGAGTAGCAATACCCTTGAAAGAAATTACCACCTTTGAAACTGTCATTTACCTTCCTTACTTGAGTCATGCAATGTGAAGCCATGTGACCAAACCTGTGACAAGCAAAACATCTGCCATTAAACTTTCCTATAAATGACCTTCTAGGTCCTGTAAACTTTCTCCCCTTTTTCTATTTCCTATTTTCTATTTTTGTGCATCTATCACTCAAGGACTCCTTTTCTGAAATACTTTCCTCATCAGAACTCTCTTCCTTTTGGAGTCTCTTACTAGACTCTCCAACTTGTTCCTTGTGTGGCTTAACAAAACCAAGGCCTATTTTATCTGTTGTATTTATTTGACCTTTGATGAGTGACTTAAACTTTTTGGAGCTATCTTGAAACCTGTAAAGCTTATCCTTGTATTCTTTAGTTTCCTCTTTCAAAGAAGCCATTTTTTTTTCTAACTCATTATACTCAAGAACCTTAGACTCTAACTCATCCTTGAGTTCTTGTGTCTTAGCTATAGAGAAGTCAAGACTTTCTATAAGATCATCTCTCTCCATACAACATTCATCTAACTTATCCTTGAGTCTAGCATTCTTCTTTCTTTCCTTTTCCAAAATACTAAGAGCACTAATAAGTTCACTTTTAAGATCCTTTATTTGTTTGCTTTTTGAATCATCAAAGCCTTTTTCAGATTTCTTATCACTAGAGGTGCTACCCTTTTCAAAGACCATACATGCATCTTCCTTATAGTTTTCTAAAGAATCCTTATACATACTAGAAACCATATCATTATTTGTGCAATCATCCTCAAGGTGACCAAAATTTCCACATCTAAGACATTTCATGATAATGAATCTATGTTTTGGTTCTTCCTCTTTTTTTGATATGAACAACATCTCATTTTCATCATCATTCATCTTGATTTGTTCAAACATACCTTTGAAGTGTCTCAACTTGGCCTTTCTGACATTTGTATCACCTGTATGAACCACCTTCAACTGTTTCCACATTTCACTAGTTGTCTTGCAGTGAATCACTTTGGTGAGATATGCTTTCTGTAAGCCTTTTAGGATTGCATTCATTGCTTTTGAATTATTGTGATGTAGGAGCCTTTCTTATTTAGTATTAATACCATGTACAGGAATAGTGTACTCATCTTCAATCACTTCCCAAACCTCATTCCCAAGTGCCATTAGATGAACCTTCATCCTTGCACTCCAAAGACAAAAATCTGACCCATCAAGAATATGTGCTGCATTGCCACTTGAATGATCCATTGTGTTCTTTACTAAATTTTCCATCAAGCTATTAAACTTTTCGAAGGCATCGGCTCTGATACCAATTGAAGAACACAAGCTTATACTAAGAGAGGGGGTGAACAGTATAAGACCTCTTTTTACTTTTTCCTTTATACTTCAAAATAGTAAAGCAATATACCCAAAGCAATATCAAAGAAATGCACAATATCATCCACAAAGTGACACCAATTTTAACATGGTTCACCCAGAATGGTTGAGCTACGTCCACAATACTTTTCTCTAAAAGTTATCTCAAAGTTCTTTGGGAATCCTTCCCAATTATAATGTTTATGAGCCTCGACCCAAAGGAGATACCTTCCCCCAATCAGAATTTATGAGCCTCTGCTCAAAGGAGATACCTTCCCCCAATCAGAATTTATGAGCCTCTACTCAAAGGAGATACCTTCCCCTCTGCTCTGGAAATGATCCCTCAGAATATCAACTACCTCTACCTCTTGCCAGCATGTGGAACTCCTTTCCATAGAATACCTCTTGTCCTCAATGCTTAGACTAAGAGACCTCTGCATTCTATGATCACATCCATAGCAGCTCAGCAACCTATACCAAACATAGTCAGTCGGTCTAGTACAAGTCTTCCTCTATCTGTCAGACCTGTCCAACTCTTGAACAAATCAATCATTTGCATACAAGCCTTCTCAAAGACTTGCCAAATCTATCCTCAGGTTATTCTCATAGAACCAATTCACCTCTGTCCTCAAGTTCTCTGATAGAACTATCAAACTTAGCTCACAAGTCCTCTGCTAGGACCTGTCCAAATCTGCTCACAAGTCCCCACCGAAACCTATCCAAAAATGCTCATAAGTCCCCACCATAACCTGTCCAAAACTACTCACAAGTCCCCACTAGAACCTGTCCAAAAACTGCTCACAAGTCCCCACTGGAACCTATCCAAGAATCGCTCACAAGTCTCCACTTGAACCTGTCCAAAAACTCAGCAAGTTCACCAAGAAAAACTTTCTTAGTAGGAAATCACAAAGTGAATTGTTAGAGACCCAATGTGATTTGTCAAACTCATAGAAGCATAAAGAGAATTGTTAGAGACTCAATATGTTCTATACTCAAATCCCAATCTCAAAACTCAACTCAAATCAACTATGTTCAATCTCAATCTCAAATCTGAAAACTCAACTCAATATCCGAAATGGATAGGATAGAATGTTTTCTTTCAAGAACATGAAACCCCAACAATTGCCAACTATGCAAAGAATCACATAACAATGATACTCATGTTCTTTTCACCATCAATTAGGGTTTCAACAACAATGCTCATCAAACAAGGTTTAGTCAACCAACACCATTCAACTCAACATCAACCTTGAAGCATTCAACCAATCATCACAAGAAAGGGAAACAAGTAGAAATCATTTTCCCTCCAAAGATATTTGAACAAAATAGCCACCAACACAATATCACCAATTCAAAGGAGTAATTTGCTCAAATCAACTCAAAGGAGTAAGCCCAATATCATTGTTGGTCTGACTTTTATACACACCCCATGAAGAATGAGCATAAAACTCATATAACACTTATACAGGATAAATCCCACTCACTTTAGGATCTAGCTAGTTATCCAAGGTGCGAGTTACAGAGTCGGGTCGAATGTCAATTCACTCTTTTTCACTTCTGGAATAGTTTTCAATATGGACTGTCTGTTACCTTACAACAGGCTCACTGAACTTGTTCAGTAATGTTCAGTAGTTGTCACTTGTTGACAATCAGATTTAAAATTGATTCTTTGATCTAGCTCTTATGGGTCAGCAGATTTAAATAAAAGACAAAATTAAAAGAAAATAAAAATGGATCATTTCACGATAAAACAAAGAGGGTAGGGTAATGCAGAAAGAGAAGTTTATCAAACTTAACTGTAAAACAAAACTACCAATTTTATTTATACTATCAGCTTCACAATAGAACAAATCAAAGAAGAAAGTGTCCAGTTTTCTAAGATCACTTTCTACTAAGAGCATAAGGCAGAGATGGAACAGATCTAACAGAAAATTATAAACCGAAGGGAATTCGGTTAAAATTGATATCTTTCATCGGCATCCTAGCTCGCACAATGAGGATAGAGCAATTAGAATAGGCCTGAACCTTAAATATGTAATTTTCCCTAGCATACAATAGAACAAATGAAGCCCAACAACATATTTAATCTTGATAACACAGATTCACAGCATATATTTAATAAAATTTAAAGAAACAGATAACAAAAGAAGATGAACTTATCACAATTTGAAAAATATTAGGCTCCTGGCCATGCTATCACAGAAAACAAAAGCACATCAACTCCAAGTCCAGAAATAAAGTATTTAACAAAATTTGCAAGAAATTGCTTCAATAGCCTTTTATTTCTAAGTTTTCGCCTCCTGCGATTACATTGAGAAGAAGTATTTATAGACTCAAGACAGACCCTGATCTTTTCAGAAATATCTTCTTCTCCAACCGTAAATCTTATCATCTTAAACCCTAGGACCTGGGTTTTATAATATAAAGCCATTTAAAACAAAGTCTTGATAAAACTTAACCACTCTGTAAATCAGTGCAGTCACTTGCCATAAATGGAGAAAACTGAATTCGAATGCCACTTGCATTCATCCACAACTGTGAGTAAATGCCCTCATTAATTCCCTCAGAAATTTGGATGAATCACCACTTCTCTGACATTTCATCTTCGCAGAGCCATCCCTGAGTTGAAAATGTCTGCAAGCCATTAATTCTGCCATAAATTATCATTAAATGCATTCATCGGAAAATTTCGATAACTGTGTGTAGATATTTCCATTTTCTGGCCAATTCTCGACATACTCCATTAAAAGGGCAGCTGCTTAGTCACCGAAAAGTCTTTTTGCGGCCAGATCTATAAAATTTAGATGAAACAACAATTTCTGGCATCTTTCCTTTCAATACGGCCGTCTTTGATTAATTTGCACTTATCTTTGCTTTATGGCCATTTCTCCACTATCATGTAAGTGCCAGATGGCTTCCTGCATGAAAGAACAAAAGATGGATTAGTATTTTAAAAATATTAAATCAAAACTTTAATTATTAAATCAGATTAAAACCCTAATGTTTACTTGCATGTCGACCTTATTTATCTGATACGTGGCTTGCAGTGTTTTGACACGTGTCACAAAATCGTGACACGTGTCCATTTCCAGCTGTTTCCATTTTTGGGCTCTTTTCTGTCCAAGTCGCGAAAATGCGACATGTCACGATTTCGCGACATCCCCTATGCCGTGCAACGCTTTTCACTCCATAGGCCGTGAAAATGCGACATGTCACGATTTCGCAACATCGCGACGTCGCGATTTCGCGACGTCACGAAATCGCGATGCGATGGAGAAAAGTTGCAGAAGTGCAGGAATGGCCGTGAAAACGCGACATGTCACGATTTCACAACATGTCACGAAATCGCGACCCTTCCTGCACTTCTGCAACTTTTCTCCACCGCATCATGATTTCATGACGTCGCAAAATCGCGACGTCGCGATTTCGCGACATGCACCTTGCCTTAGCTGTTTTCTTCCTGCTTGGCCGTGAAACCGCGACATGCCACGATTTCGTGACATGTCGCAAAATCGTGACCTGCTTTTGCCTTGGCTTGCTTTTGGTTTTGCTTTTCCAGGCTTGGCTTTCCCTTTACTTACCTGCGTGTCGCGATTTCACGACATCGTGAAATCGCGACGTCACGATTTCATGACACCCAGTCTTGGCAACTTTCTTTTGTTTCTGTTGCAACCCCGTCGCGACTTCACGATGCAAACTTGCCTTTGGTTTTCTTTGCGGTCCTTTGGCTTTGGTTTGGTGGCTCTAGCATGTCACGATTTCACGACGTCGCAAAATCGTGACGTCACGATTTCGTGGCACCCGACCTTGCCCTCCCTTTGATTTCGAACATGTCACGATTTTGTGACATCACAAAATCGCGACGTCACGATTTCGTGACCTTTCTAACACTCTGCACTTTCTTCCAAAACATGTCGTGATTTCGCTACACCTTCATGCCTTGGCTTCTTTTCTTTCCATCCAGCCACGAAAATGCGACATGTCGCGATTTCGTGACATGTCGCGAAATCGTGCCCCCTCTTGAAACTTGGCTCTTTCTCTCCAAAACATCACGATTTCGTGACGTCACAATTTCGTGATGTCGCGATTTCGTGACATGTCACGAAATCACGCCCTTTCTGTGCCTTAGTCATTTTCTGCTTCCTTCTGCCATGATTTCGTGACACGTCACGATTTCACGACGTTCCGTACGCACATGCTTTCTCTCTCCAGGCCCGTCGCGATTTCGTGACACCTTCCAAAAATGGAAAGTGTCACGATTTCATGACCCTTCCAAAAATGGAAGTGTCACGATTTCACGACGTTCCGTACGTTTTGGCTTTCTCTCTCCAAAACTGTAGCGATTTCGCGACATTTCCAAAAATGGAAGTGTCGCGATATCGCGACATTTCCAAAAATGAAAAGTGTCGCGATTTCGCTACGTTTTTTTGACTTGGCGGATTTTCTGAAACCTGTCGCGATTTCGTGACATTTCCAAAAATGGAAGTGTCACGATTTCACGACTTTGCCAAAAATGGAAAGTCTTGGTTTTCAATGAATTTATCTATCTGGAATCTGCAATTTTTTTATACCGATGAAAGATTTCCTTTAAAAAGCAATGATTCTAACATGTGAAAAGTGAACTCTGGAATAAATCAAAGCCAGATGCAAATAAAAGCACAACTTGAAAAAGGAGGCAAGCAAATCTGGAATTAAAACCTGAAAAATATCAAGAGGCTCCTTACTGCAAAATGAAAGCTCAAAGTTTTCAAAGGATGGAAATTCATTTTCAGTGGGGGTGTGTTGCTTCTCAACAAATGGCGATATCTGCGGGTAAAATAGTAGCATTATTTTAGAACCCAGGACTCTAGTTTCAAAACAACATAGACCATGTATCTTGCCTTGCCACAGATATTCTTCAAAATAAATTGACTACTAACTGATAGTTGTTAAAATTTCCCAAGGACATACTAGGCTGAATCATTTAAGGAAGATTTTTGATGTGCAATTACAAGCGTATAAAACTTTCTTCAAGAATGACTGGATCGAATGTTGAACTCTGGATTGATCAACTTTTCTAGATTGTAAAAATGGGAAACCGAGTAGAGCTCTGTTTACTAGTTTAGCCTTTTACAGCCCCGATAGAGTTACCCTTTAGATTTACACGACCCAAATTCACAACTGTAAGGTAGAATCTACAACTTGGTAGAAGAAAAACATCTTTTGAAGTCTTGGCTGCCTCTTTCATTATATAACTCTTTTTTTTTTCTTTTTTATATTTTTTTTATATATATATATATATTGAAAATAATAGAGTGCCAATTTCATGCTGCCTGCTCAACTTTCATCTCTTTCTTTTGAAATACATCAACATCTGAAAAGCCTTAGAAAGAATAACAATTTTCTTTTAATATTTCATCAATCTGGAACCGCTTCAGCCCGGGCACTGATAGCCTTCGTGGATACTCAAATAATTACATGAATCATAGTCCCCTCTTATAACCAACTTTTCTTGGATTCCCCGGGAGTTTCTCCAACCAAACAACATAGCAGTTTCTTTATAATTAAAACAACGATGGCAAGCAAGACACAAAATCCAATCATCCTTCCACTGTTGTTCTGACTAAAAAAATAGTTCCACTGTTCAGTTCAAACAGACTATCTCACAATTATGAAAATGAACACTGGATTCTGGACTCAGAATGAAACAATTTTTAGAAGGCTGACTTTTCATTGATGCTTAGGCAAAGGTTAAAGAACAAAATTCTTTTAAAAGCTAGAGAACTTTGTATAGACTTCCAAGGATAAATACAGACCTCTAAAACAAAATAAAATAAAACTGCATAGACTTTAAAATAAAACTGTACAGGCAGCAAAGGAAATGAAACTACAGGGTTATTTACAAAGGAAATAAACTGCATAGACCTTAAATAAAAATAAAATACATAACTTTAAAATAAAACAACACTGTACAGACAACAAAGGAAATAGAATACATAAATGTACAGAACCTAAACAACAAACAAAATAAAACTGCACAGACAATTAAAATTAAATAAAATAAAACAACACTAAAATAAACTAAAAACTGTAGAGTTATTTACAATGTATACACATGTTACAACTTCTTTGTGACTCATTCAAATGATACATTGGACGAAACAACTGAGAAATAATGTTTTAAGTATTGACCATTAACAAGGAGGTCCAAAAAATTACCATCAAGGTCTTGTAAACGAAATGCATTATTACCCAGAATCTCAGCAATTTGGTACGGGCCTATCCATAGTGGCTGCAACTTTGTATGCTTACCCTTCTTCTCATGGGCCTTGTCCCATAGAAGCACCAGGTCTGCCAGTCTAAAAGCTTTCACTTTGGCCCTCTTGTCAAACCAGTGCTTGACGATTTCTTGGTGCCGGCTAAAGTGTTCCAGGGCTTGGAGTCTTTCATCCTGCAAGTTAGTTAGATCTAAAACACGGGCTTCTGCATCTGCTTGATCCTCAAAATAGTCTAAGACAAATTGGTAAGTAGGTAACTTTAGAGAGATGAGAACAATTGGTTGGGTACCATATAGCAAAGCAAAAGGGGAAGTTTTAAGAGCCACTTTATATTTTATCCGGTCAGCCCAAAGTGCATATTTCAATAATGTATGCCACTGCCTAGGTTTGTCTGCTGCATATTTCTTAATGGCATTCATTAAATTCTTATTTGTGGACTCAACCAGTCCATTGCCTTGGGGATAATAGTTGGATGAGAATCTGATAACTATTCCCATATGGTATGCCCATTCTGCAAACTCCAATGATTGGAAGGCTGGTCCATTATCACACACCAAATTTAGAGGAACCCCAAACCTGGTTATGACATTTGACTCTAGAAATTCAATCACTTCATAAGCTATACTTCTTGTGGTGGCTACTGCTTCAACCCACCTTGTGCAGTAATCAGTAGCTGTTAGAACATACTTATGCCCTACTAAAGAATTTGGATTAATCACTCCCACAAAATCAAGTCCCCATTGCATGAAAGGTTTATTTATTATAACAGGCTGCAATGGTAGAGCCCGGTTGGCCTCTTTGGCTGCAAAAGTTTGGCACTGATGGCAAGTCCTCACATGCTGATGTGCATCCTTAAATAACATAGGCTAGTAATAGCCTGCTCTCAATATTTTATGCGCAGTAGCAGATCCTGAGGAATGTCCTGCCCCTAACTTTTCATGAAAACTGGACATGACTTCACTGACTTCACTCGGAGAAATGCATCTTAAGAAAATGCCAGCATAATTTTCTCTGAACAAATTACCTGCTTTGAGGAGATAATGAGCAGCTTTCAGTTTTAATGCTCTCCTTTGGGTTCTGTTCAAGTGAGACGGGCAGACTCCAAATTGCAACAGATGAATAATATCTCCATACCAGACATCAGATTCAAAATTTAACTGATTAACTTCTTTTCGTATAGGTACTTCGGCAATGTGTCGGGACAAACCAAGTCCCCTGATCAATTTAGCAGGCCGAATCTCTAAGTCATACTCTTGCAGCCTTGTAACCCAATTACCCCTCAGTTCACCCAACTCATTCTGACTTAGAAGGTATTTAACAGCTGGGTCTGGAACTATAGCATGAATTCTGCTTCTTAGTATGTAGTGCCTGAACTGCTTAACTGCTCTCACCAAGGCATAAGCTTGTTTGTCTAATCGAGAATATTTCAGCTCAGCCCCTTTTAAATTGGTACTCTTGAAAGCAATTGGATGTTCCCCGGTTTCTCTCTGTTGGGTCAGAACTGTAGCAAGTGTATGTTCAGAAGAAAAGATGTACAGATAAAAATCTGCACTGAAATCTGGGCTTACCAGAACTGGTGCTTGTTTGATGGCTGTCTTGATTTCTTGGAAGGCTATTTTAGCCTCTGTGGTCTAGACAATCTGAGCAGTTTGCTTTAGCATGTCATTCATTGGCTTGACTATCTCTGCAAAACCGGAGATGAACTTCCTGACAAAGTTAATTTTTCTAAAGAAGGACCTCAACTCTTTCTTGGAATTGGGAAATGGTATGCCGGATATGGCTTCAACTCTGCCTGGATCCATGGAAATGCCATCTTTTGTGACCAAGTGCCCAAGGAGCTTTCCTTCTGTTACACCAAAAATGCACTTCTTCGGATTCAAAGAAATGCCGAACTCCCTGCATTTGTTAAACATAGACTCCAAGTGTTTTACATGGTCAAACCGAGATTTAGAGAAGACTGTTAAATCATCCATGTAAACAACAATGCATTTACCCATAAGCCCCTTGAAAGCATGATCCATTGCTCTTTGAAATGTAGCTCCAACATTTATTAATCCAAATGGCATCCTCTTGTAAGCAAAAGTTCCCCACTTAGTTGTGAAAGCAGTTTTCATTCTGTCTTCCTTCTCAACCAATATCTGATTATATCCTGAGAAACCATCCAGAAAAGACATCATCTCCAAACCATTGATGATCTGCAGCACCTCATCCATGGAAGGCAAAGGGTAATTATCTTTCTCAGATGCCTTGTTTAAATTTCTAAAATCCACACACAGGTGGATCTCTCCATTTTTCTTTCTGACTGGCACCAGATTGGCCACCCAAGTAGAATGCCTGATGGGAAAAATAATGGCGGCACTCAAAAGTTTTTCTACCTCTTTCTGGATGAGGGGCTCTAACAAAGCATTGACATGCCTCTATTTTTGCCGGAAAGGCTTGCAGAATTCTTTTAAAGGTATAATGTGAGTGTAAACTTTTGGATCAAATACCTTTAAGTCTTTGTATGACCAGGCCATGACATCTTTGGACCTGTGAAGAAAATCAATCATACTTCTTTTTATTTTTGGATCACAGTTCTTAGCCAACTTGATGTGCCCGGGATCTTCTTCGATCCCTATGTTCAGGTTTTCAGTCTCACTGTCTGTGGCACCCACATAATCCTCAGAATTCACATTTTGCTTGATTTTTTCAACATCAAAGAGCCGCTGAAGCTCCACCATCCCTTTTGGAATTCTGTTGTCCTTCAACCTCATTATTCCCCTGTCATCATCTAACTGTTCCAGCAGGGTATCCCTTTGGCCCTCATCGATTATAGCATTTTCAAATGTGTTAGTACTCTGCAAAAAGTTTACAATCTATTGATCATCAGAGAAAACCTGAAAATTATCTATGTTATTTGGGACTGAAGGACAAGGGACTAACTCAATTGAAAACTTATTCCATTTAAATTCTTCTAATGGTTTTAAACTTGCGACTGAAGAAGCCAAGACATCTGCATGTGAATTCTACTCTCTGGGTATGTGTGTCAGATTAAAAGCATCAAAGTCTTCTACAAGATCCCAAGCCCGATGTTTGTATCCTTTTAAATAAGATGCTTTACACTGAAATTTTCCTTTGACCTAGTTAGCCACCAATTTCGAATCAGTAAAAACTTGAATATTTCTTGCTCCTTTGTCCAAAGCAAATTTCAAACCTAATACCAGAGCTTCATACTCTGCTAAATTATTTGTACAAGGGAACTATAGGCGGTAAGACATAAAATATGTCTGACTTTCAGGCCCTTTAAGGACTGCCCCTGTTCCAGAACCCTATTTAGATCTAGCCCCATCCACATGAAGCGTCCAGACTTCATTACTATGAACAGGATGAGCTTTACTAAACTTGTTATTTTGCCCCGTTGTTAAATTGTAAACTCCAATATCTACCTCCGTAATATTTACAGTTTCATTCTCTGCATTGTATTCCGTAATTGTATGCTTGTACCTGGGTTCTCTTTCAACCCGTAATTGATTTGCCACTCCTTTCCATGACAACCACATGTGTGAAAAATCTGTTGCCAAGTATCCGTTCAAAGACCTCGACCAATCCCTACTCAACAGCATCCCGTACCCCATGGGAATATTCACAACCTGGATTTCAATTTTATGTTGAGCCCTTGGCTCAGATGCTAATTGGATATGAATATTTTGAAGTTCTCCAACAACTTTAACCTCTGATTTGTCCAATTGGACAACTCTCCTTTCAGACTTCATTGGGGTCAGACCCAACTGCTGACAAATGGCCAAAGGCATAACATTAGTAGATGCACCTGAATCTACCAAAAAATTATGTAAGTTCTTCCCAAAAATACGAACAGTCAGTAAAAATGGGGGAACTTCAGTTTTTTCTTTGTACATGGCTACATTGGCGTTTGCCATCTTCTTTCCTTTGTCCACAGGTTTAGTAGTAGGGCCAGAGTATGTTTTTATCAGGTTGTCCCTCTGCTCTGAAATCTGGGCCAACTCATGCAAAGTAATGTTGGCCTTGATATTTTTCATATCCTCCACTATGTTATATCCCTTATTAAGTGGAGGGACAAAAGCATCTGGTCCTCTCAGATTTCCTCCCTTTGGTGGAGATGGATTATTGCTTGGAGAGGGGTCTGGAGGAACATTGTGAGAGTTGTCCGGAGGGGTTGATGTAGTATTAGGCTCCGGATTCCTATTTCTCAGGTTGTAGTTATCCCTTTTGTACTGCTGGAAAGCCTGTACCTCATCCATAGGCATTTCAACTACATTCTCAGATTCATTCGAGAAAGTGAAAGAATCCAAGACCATAGCTGCACTGTGGCTGGATGAACTTGGGCCATCAGTAGTTCTTTGATTTTCAAGGGAGATCAAATCCCCAGACAAAGCTTCAAATGGATTACAAAATTCTAGACAATCCAACTCCCCATGTTGAGAAGTGGCATGTATTCTGCACCAGTTAGGCAGAGCTAAATCACAAATATTCACATCATGAGCTTTACCCTTGTAATCTTTATTAGGTTCATATGGGGTCCGGTTGAATCTGTTCGGTTGATATGAATATCTGTTGGAGTTGTCCCCAATAGAAACTTGCCTTTTAAAACTCAAAAAATCATTGGCCAGCTTCTAAACTATTTTAGAGACTTCTTCAACTCTGGCATTGTCAGCCTCTTTGCCTGGGTTCTGTACATTCTCAATAGGTGCTACAGCCAATGGATTTGCTGATGGTAGAGTCTGACAAACTGGCAGCATCATCTGATGTGGTATGGTATTGAACACAGGGGAAGCTTATGTGACCAGAGGGATTTGCTGAGCATTTAAGGGTTGGGGTCCCAACTATCTTTCTAGAATCAAAGCTTCTTTATAAGCCTCTGTTAAATTAGTAACAATGGGATCTCTCTTCAAGAAGACAGAGGTCATTGGATCCAGAGATTTTCTAAAGATCTCTAATGCCAGGTCAGCATTCGGTACATAATAGCCAGTAAGTCTACCATAAGCTTTCTGGAATCTAACATTATAGGATCTGATAGATTCACTTAATTCTCTTTTGATGCCAGAAAACTGCTGATATAAAATACTAGGATCTATCACTTCACCGAACTGTGACACAAAAACTTTTTCTAAGTCATTCCAGCTGGTGACAGAATCATTAGTAAGATTTAGAAACCAGTCATATGCTCCCTCTTGGAGAGTGAACGGGAACAATCTGCAGGCAACATCTTCATGCTGTACATTTAATAATTTCAAAGCATTCTTGAATGCAACCAAATGTTCTTCTGTAGTTCTTGTCCCATCATGTTTATATCTGGGGAGATATCTTTCTGGATTTCTGGGAAGGTCATGGGCTATACCCAAAATATTCAAAGTAGTGGAACCCAATCAATTTGCCATTACTACTTGGTTGACAGTGATATTCTGAGTTGTGGTTGGAGTAACTATCAACGGTGATAAAACTATTTCTGACAGAGACTTGGCCCTTCTGAGGCTACTTCTTCTCGAAGTTTCTAATTCAGGCACAAGGAGCTCTCCAGCTCTAGGGTGGGACCTTGTTACCCTGTATGTAGAATCCAACTTTTCACAAGCACTTACAAACTTACAATCCTTAACAGAGTACTGAACTTGAGGTCTTCTTTTCTGGCAATCTTAAAATATTGTACTGACAATTTACAATACTGATCGGATTTCAGTAGGCCCTCCTTCTAGCGCCATTTTTAAATGTTGGTCCGACTTTTATACACACCCCATGAAGAATGAGCATAAAACTCTGATAACACTTATACGGGATAAATCCCACTCACTTTAGGATCTAGCTGGTTATCCAAGGTGCGAGTTACAGAGTCGGGTCGAATGTCAATTCACTCTTTTCCACTTCTAGAATAGTTTTCAATATGGACTGTCTATTACCTTACAACGGGCTCACTAAACTTGTTCAGTAATGTTCAGTAGTTGTCACTTGTTGACAATCATATTTAAAATTGATTCTTTGATCTAGCTCTTATGGGACAACAGATTTAAATAAAAGATAAAATTAAAAGAAAATAAAAATGGATCATTTCACGGTAAAACAAAGAGGGTAGGGTAAGGCAGAAAGAGAAGTTTATCAAACTTAACTCGTAAAACAAAACTACCAATTTTATTTATACTATCAGCTTCACAACAGAACAAATCAAAGAAGAAAGTGTCCAGTTTTCTAAGATCACTTTCTACTAAGAGCATAAGGCAAAGATGGAATAGATCTAACAGAAAATTATAAACCAAAGGGAAGTCGGTTAAAATTGATATCTTTCACCGGTAGCCTAGCTCGCACAATGAGGACAGAGCAATTAGAACAGGCCTGAACCTTAAATCTATAATTTTCCCTAGCATACAATAGAACAAATGAAGCCCAACAACATATTTAATCTTGATAACATAGATTTACAACATATATTTAATAAACTTTAAAGAAACGGATAACAAAAGAAGATGAACTTATCACAATCTAAAAAATATTAGGCTCCTGGCCATGCTATCACAGAAAACAAAAGCACATCAACTCCAAGTCCAGAAATAAAGTATTTAACAAAATTTGCAAGAAATTACTTCAATAGCCTTTTATTTCTAAGTTTTCGCCTCCTGCAATTACATTGAGAAGAAGTATTTATAGACTCAGGACAGACCCTGATCTTTTCAGAAATATCTTCTTCTCCAATTGTAAATCTTATCATCTTAAACCCTAGGACCCGGGTTTTATAATATAAAGCCATTTAAAACAAAGTCTTGATAAAACTTAACCACTCTGCAAATCAGTGCAGTCACTTGCCATAAATGGAGAAAATTGAATTCAAATGCCACTTGCATTCATCCACAACTATGAGTAAATGCCCTCATTAATTCCCTCAAAAATTTGGATGAATCACCACTTCTCTGACATTTCATCTCCGCAGAGCCATCCCTGAGTTGAAAATGTCTGCAAGCCATTAATTCTGCCATAAATTATCATTAAATGCAATCATCGGCAAATTTCGGTAACTGTGTGTAGATATTTCTATTTTTCGGCCAATTCCCGACATACTCTATTAAAAGGGCAGCTGCTTAGTCAATGAAAAGTCTCTTTGCGGCCAAATTTGTAAAATTTGGATTAAACAGCAATTTTCGGCATCTTTCCTTTCAATACGGCCATCTTTGATTAATTTGCACTTATTTTTGCTTTATGGCCATTTCTCCGCTATCATGTAAGTGCCAGATGGCTTCCTGCATGAAAGAACAAAAGATGGATTAGTATTTTAAAAATATTAAATCAAAACTTTAATTATTAAATCAGATTAAAACCCTAATGTTTACTTGCATGTCGGCCTTATTTATCTGATACGTGGCTTGCAGTGTTTTGACACGTGTCGCAAAATCGTGACACGTGTCCATTTCCAACTGTTTCCATTTTCGGGCTCTTTTTTGTCCAAGTCGCGAAAATGCGACATGTCGCGATTTCGTGACATGTCACGAAATCGCGACATCCCTTGTGCCGTGCAACGCTTTTCGCTCCACAAGCCGCGAAAACATGACATGTCACGAAATCGCGACCCTTCCTGCACTTCTGCAACTTTTCTCCGTCGTGTCGCGATTTCGCGACGTCGCGAAATCGCGACGTCGTGATTTCGCGACATGCACCTTACCTTAGCTGTTTTCCTCCTGCTTGGCCGTGAAACCGCGACATGCCACGATTTCGTGACATGTCACAAAATCGTGACCTGCTTTTGCCTTGGCTTGCTTTTGGTTTTGCTTTGCCGGGCTTGGCTTTCCCTTTGCTTACCTACTTGTCGCGATTTTGTGATGTCGTGAAATCGCGACGTCACGATTTCGTGACACCTAGTCTTGGCAGCTTTCTTTTGTTTCTATTGCAACCCTGTCGTGACTTCGCGACGCAAACTTGCCTTTGGTTTTCTTTGCGGTCCTTTGGCTTTGGTTTGGTGTCTTTGGCATGTCACGATTTTGTGATGTCGTGAAATCGTGACGTCGCGATTTCACGGCACCCGACCTTGCCCTCCCTTTTATTTCGAATGTGTCACGATTTCGCGATGTCGCGAAATCACGACGTCACGATTTCGTGACCTTTCTGACACTCAGCACTTTCTTCCAAAACATGTCACGATTTCGCTACACCTTCATGCCTTGGATTCTTTTCTTTCCATCCAGCCACGAAAATGTGACATGTCACAATTTCGCGACATGTCGCGAAATCGCGCCCCCTCTCGAAACTTGGCTCTTTCTCTCCAAAACATCATGATTTCGCAACGTTGCAATTTTGTGACATGTCATGAAATCACACCCTTTCTGTGCCTTAGTCATTTTTTGCTTCCTTCTGCCACGATTTCGCGACACGTCACGATTTCGTGACACGTCGCGATTTCACGATGTTCCGTATGCACATGCTTTCTCTCTCCAGGCCCGTCGCGATTTCGTGACACCTTCCAAAAATGGAAAGTGTCACGATTTCGTGACCCTTCCAAAAATGGAAGTGTCACGATTTCACGACGTTCCGTACGTTCTGGCTTTCTCTCTCCAAAACTGTAGCGATTTCGTGACATTTCCAAAAATGGAAGTGTCGCGATAATGCGACATTTCCCAAAATGGAAAGTGTCGCGATTTCGCTACGTTTTTCTGACTTGGCATATTTTCTGAAACCTGTCGCGATTTCGCAACATTTCCAAAAATGGAAGTGTCACGATTTCATGACTTTGCCAAAAATGGAAAGTCTTGGTTTTCAATGAATTTATCTATCTGGAATCTGCATTTTTTTTATACCGGTGAAAGATTTCCTTTAACAAGCAATGATTCTAACATGTGAAAAGTGAACTCTGGAATAAATCAAAGCCAGATGCAAATAAAAGCACAACTTGAAAAAGGAGGCAAGCAAATCTGGAATTAAAACCTGAAAAATATCAAGAGGGCCCTTACTACAAAATGAAAGCTCAAAGTTTTCAAAGGATGAAAATTCATTTTCAATGGGGGTGTGTTGCTTCTCAACAATCATGAATCAAGTAAAAGCAATAACTTGATCAAACAACCTCTATGGAAGCAACTCAACCATCAACCTCAAAATAGCCAACCAAGGGTTTCACCAACTCAAAGCAAGTAGCAAGACTCACAAATATAAACCCTAGTGCACAATGCTTCCACTACCTCAAACCAGAATTATGCATTCACCAAAACTCTCATCAAGGATAAAAATGCATAAGAAGTCTTCAACAAACCAGAAAATAGGATTTACACCCAACCAAAGGAAACCTAGTTGAAAACCTTTTCACTCCAACCTTATTTTAGAAAAACATACACCAATCATACTCATAAGGAAAATGTGCCCATACCTTTTTGAAGTAGAAGAAAATTGATCCTTAAAGCTGTCACCACACACAATCCTCAAACTTCCAACCAATTTAGGGTTAGAACAAGATAAATGAGCATATATAAAAACTTTCCTTAATACACCTTTTAGCTCCTCTTCTTTAAAAACATCCACCAAAGAAGCCAAAAAAACAACAACCAAAACTTACACCTTATATCTCCATTTTTAAATTTAGCATAGCAAAAGACTAATCTCAAAAATACAACCAAAGAAATATCCCCTTATTTCTCCTATGTCTTTTAAAAAATGCTAAACAATGCCAAAAAATCATATCAAGAAAATAATCACACCTTATAATGGTTGCCCTTGAAGAATCCGAAATTCGCGACACAAAACACGTTTTAATAAAAACATGACTAATCCATGCACAACTCCCTCCGCAGGGATCGAAACGCAGACCTCTGCCTACGCAAGGCCCAAACACAACCTTCGCTGCCACTAGCCCACAAGGGGCTTACGAAGTCCAAGACGGACTTCCTTCCGCAAAAACGGTCAAGCTTTTCGAAAGCTTTTCAAACCACGAGCTCTCCTCTTTCGCAGCGTAAACAGAACATTCGATCGTAGCCAAACCAATTAATTGCCTTTGATTTTCCAAGAGGGTTTAACCTTAGGAACCTTCTCATATTTATAGTCCATACATGGACTTTAGAACACGTCAGCTGCAAAGAAAAGTAATTTTGAATTTAATCGAAATTTGCTTTCTAAAGGGTTTAAAAACCCTTAAATAATTTTAATAAATTAAAAATGAAAAAGGTTAAAAACCTTTAAATATTTTTAATAAATTAAAATAATTTCTCCCTTAATTAATTAAATAATTAAATAATTAAAACCGTGAAAGGTTTTAAATAATAAAGAGAACCTCCATTGGTTTTAATAAAAACCGGTTTGGTTTTAATGAAAATCCCTTGCCAATGGAATCTTGCGTTTTGGAATCTTCAACCAACACATCCTCTTATCATTAATGCCATTTCCTTTTGACATCAATGATAACTCATAGACAAGAAGCTAGGATCTCAAACCCAAAATTGCCAACAAAATGGATCCACTTTATAGCCAAAGGAAGTTTATGGCCAAATGGGCACGCAAGGACTTGCAGGGAAAGAGGCACAATTTGTCCAAAACTTGGCATGCATTGGAAGGGGAAAGGAATATCCCTTTTTGGCCAATATTCTATAGCATGTCATAAGGATTCTGGGCACTTAGGTTTGAATGCTTGAATATGTAGGATAAATGAAAGTTTTTGGGTGCCATTTGTCCAAAATTTGACTTTTTGGGAGTCAAAGGCCATGTCCGTCCCACCCAAGGACGACTGCTTGCAACCATACCTGGGTGGGATGGTCATGAACTATGATCATACCGGGGTGGGACGGTCATGCCTATGTGGCCCAAAACCTCACAAGAGTTGGGTAGATCTTTACAAGAGTGGTTAGGACCACTATGTAACCTATGAGGGTTTCCCTAGGGGGCCATATGATGTCAATTAGCCAATTCTTTTAGTCGCCTAATTGGATTGACATGATTTTAGTGTCTATAGATGCCCCTTTTTGAGATGCATTGTGTGAAACACAGTGTTGAGCACAAATAGATGACTAAAATGTTAAATAATTAAGGTTATTAAGTAACCTAACCAAATTTAAAAGCCCTAATCATGGAAAGAGCATGCGTTCTTAAATCCTTGCTTCTGATGATCTAGGAAACTTGATTCAAGTACAACCTTACATTTTAGGTTTACTTGATCTTGGAAATTATTCAATAATGAAGAGGTAAAGTCTATGATACTTCATGCTTCCATGTGCCAAGCATTTATTTAATTGAAATTTGTGCTTGTTTGCTGCCCCAAGTAGGGGCATGATTGTCTTTGTCAATGATTCATTGCACGAACGTAATTTGCATGATTGAGTGTTTGATTGTTAATTTTTATTATGAATTTGTCAAGTGATGAGTCAATGAGGGAATGACCAATGATAAAATAAATGATTCACTTAACCCATATGACTTGGTTAGGGTTTCCTTCAATTTTACCCATTGTGGAATGGAGCATTTTTGAGAGGATTTTGATGATTTTGTTGATGTTTCATGGAAGAAAAGAGTCGAAAAATTATTTCTAGTGGGGCGGTGTGGCAAAAATGGCCTTATTAGGGATTAAATTAAAGAATTTTCCATTCATACATGAACAATTTGGTTTCATATTGATGCTAGTGAATTTTGACCAAATTGGACATGTTTTTGGTGGGTTTTGAACCCTTTTTGGTGCCTTTTTGAGCTATTTTGTGTTGGCAATTTTGGGTACCTTGGGTACATTGCCTTTGCTCAAGTGTAGATGTTGTCATTGATGTCAAGAAGCGTTTGAAGGCATTTTATTTGATGTCAAAAGGATCCAAATTCAAGGAAGGGTTTTTGTGAAAACCAAGGTAGACAAAATAAAAGGTTTTATTTAAAACCATGGGCAACTGATTTGAAATGGGTTTTTCTTAAAACCCAAGTTGGCTTTTCGTTTCGTTGAAAAAGGTGCCCCGGTGATGAAGATATTTAATTTTAAAATATTTATTTTAAATCTTATTTATTTAAAATTTAAATTAAAATTTAAAATTAAATTAAAGTTTTTGTTCGTCGTGTTTGGAAATGCCGACATGTTAAAAAATGCATCTTAGTGCATATAAAATAAGGCAGTGGTTTTCATTAATGAAGTAGCGAAGGTGTTCGATATTATTCTCTGTGCTTTTCATTTTCGTCATTGAGCCCCTACGCTAGCGAAGGAAGATGTCAAGCATGGAGCGGTCGAAGGTATGATGGGATTGGTTTTCGTGCCAAAGATGAATTACCATATGCTTCAGAGAAAAATAATGGAAGAGTGCTCATGACAAGAAAATTGATTGGTTGAATCGATATGGGATAAAATGTGAACGACAAAGAAATCAAGAAGAAAACAAACAACTGTGACTGAACCAAATCGAGAAAGGGCTATTGGACATTTTGAAGTGTCTTCATTCGGTACGCATTTTGAAAGATAAAAGGTTTTATGTAATCCATTTGTCTTATCCACCAAAGTAGAGCAACTGGTCATTAGCCGATTTGAAAGGGAACAAATAAAGCCAAACCGCCTTTAGGTTCCAAGAAGGTCAATAGTGCAGTCAGTTGAGGCACCTGGGTTGTGAAGCAGAGATTCGTGGGTCGAATACCGCCATGTAACCTTTTGGAAGAGCAAGTTTTTAAGTGACGTGTTGTGTGGTCTATAAAAGCGCACCGATTTATCATGATACTATAACCTTCGAGCCATGTTGAGGTAAGCAAATGTTTTGCTTAAATTTTTGCTCTTTAAAGGAGATATAAGGTAGTGAGAAAGTTATATTAAGAATAAAAGGATCAAATATTTGAGTGTGGAATGTTTATTAATGATATAAAATATTTTATTTTACTTTTATGGTATAAGTGGTTTTGGGAGTTATAAGTTTATGCAATGTTGTGATTTATTTTATTTTAAGGTACAAGTGGTTTAGGAGAGATAAGGAAGTTGTGCCATTAAAGGCTTTGGTGATGATTATTGAAAAGTGGAGTAATGTTGATTATTTTGTGATATACTAATCCTTGTGAAGATTGGCAAAAGAATTTTGTGATTGTGGCAGATTTCCAAAGGGGTTTCTTCACTTCAATAAGGTATGGGCACATTCTTCTTATGAGTATGATTGGTGTATGTTTTCCTGAAATAAGATTGGAGTGAAAAGGTATTCAACAAGGTTTCCTTTGGTTGGGTGTAAATCCTATTTTCTGATTTGTTGAAGACTACTTATGCATTGTTATCATTGATGAGAGTTTTGGTGAATCCATAATTCTGGTTTGAGGTAGTGGAAGCATTGTGCACTAAGGTTTATGTTTGTGAGTCTTGCTACTTTCTTTGAGTTGGTGAAACCCTTGGTTGGGTGTTTTGAGGTTGATGGTTGAGTTGCTTCCATAGAGGTTGTTTGATCAAGTTATTGCTTTTACTTGATTCATGATTATGGGCTTACTCCATTGAGTTGATTTGAACAAGTTATTCTTTGCATTTGGTCATATTGTGTGGGTGGATGTTTTGTTCAAATATATTTGGAGGGAAAAGGATTTCTACTTGTTTCCTTTTCTTGTGATGATTGGTTGAATGCTTCAAGGTTAATTTTGAGTTGAATGATGTTGGTTAAAACTTGTCTTTGAGCATTGTTGTTGAAGCCCTAATTGGTTGAGAAAAGATATTGGTTATTGGAAAGAACATGAGTATCATTGTTGTATGAGATATTTCATGGTTGGCAATTGTTGGGTTGTGTTTCATGTTCTTGAGAAAAGCATACTACATCTATCTTATTCTTTTGAGATTTAAGATTGAGTTGAGATTGAGATTGGGAGTTAAGTATAGAACATATTGAGTCTCTAACAATTCTCTTTATGCTTCTATGAGGTTGATGAATCACATTGGGTCTCTAAAAATTCTCTTTGTGGGTTCATGCCAAGCAAGTTTTCTTGATGAACTAGTGAGCAGGTTTTGGACAGGTTCCATTGGGGACTTGTGAGCAGGTTGTGGACAGGTTCTGTTGAGAACTTGTGAGCAGATTTGGATAGGTCCTAGCAGAGGACTTGTAAAGCTGAGTTTGATAGTTCTATCAGAGAACTTGAGGACAGAGGTGCATTGGTTCTATGAGAAGAACCTGAGGACAGATTTGTGCCAGACCAAAGGACTGTGTTTGGTGTAGATCAAAGACAGAGAAAGAGGACATTTGTGCTAGACCGATGGACTATGTTTAGTGCAAATTCGAGGACCAGCTTTGAGGTGATAGAGTTGAGGACAGAGGTCTCCAGCCAGAGCAGGGAAGACAGGTATCTTCTATGGATAGAGTTCCATTTGCTAAGGGCAGCGGAGGCAAGAGGTCTTCTAGAGGATCACCAGCGAGAGCAGAGGTAGGGGAAGGTATCTCCTTTGAGCAGAGGCTCATAAATTCAGATTGGGGGAAGGTTTCTCCTTTGAGCCGAGGCTCATAAACATTGTAATTGGGAAGGTTTCCCAAAGAACTTTGAGATAACTTTTAGAGAAAAGTTTTGTGGATAAACCACATCAAAATTGTTGTGTCACTTTGTGGATGATCTTGTGCATTGTTTTGATATTGCTTTGGATATATTGCTTTATTGTTTTGAAGTATAAAGGAAAAGTAAAAAGAGGTCTTATAATGTTCACCCCCCCTCTCAGTATAAGCTTGTGTTCTTCAATTGGTATCAGAGCAGGTGCCTTCGAAAAGTTTAAACAACTTGAAGGAAGATCTTACAAGAAAACAAATGGCAAGGAAAGGCAAAAGCAAAACCATTAGACACAAGAAAAAGAAATCTCACAGGGTCATGAAAGAAAATGAAGATGATCTCAATGTTGCTACTTTGGGAATGGAAATAGATTCAAGAGATGAATCAAATAGTGGAGAACAAGTCAGATTAATAAATATTTGCATCGGATGTGGGAAGACCGGTCACTTTGTAGCTGATTGCTCACAAGTAAGAGAATGTTTTGTTTGTGGTCAACTCAATCACAATGATCATTATTGCCATGGGTTTAGTAGCAGTGAAGATGAAGATGATCCATTCGAAAGTGAAAAAGATAAACAGGATTCTGAAAGGCATAGGCATCAAAGGAAGAATAGAGATGAGCACATCTATAAAGGAAAGATGTATTCTCACAAGCACAAGAAGAGCTTCTACCTAGACAAAGCAAGTAAGTGTTCTGATAGTAATAGTGAAAGTTCTTCAAGTGATAATGAAAATGAGATGTTCATATCATAAAAGGAGGAAGAACCAAAACATAGATTCATTATCATGAAATGTCTTAAATGTGGAAATTTTGGTCACCTTGAGGATGATTGCACAAATAATGATTTGGTTGCTAGTATGTATGAGGATGCTCCAAAAATTGATAAAGAAGATGCTTGTATGGTTTTTGAAAAGGGTAGCACCTCTAGTGATAAGAAATCTGAAAAAGGCCTTGATGATTCAAAATGCAATCAAATAGAGGATCTTGAATGTGAACTTACTAATGCTCTTAGTGTTTTGAAAAAGGAAAGAAAGAAGAATGCTAGACTCAAGGATAAGTTAGATGAATGTTGCATGGAGAGAGATAAACTTATAGAAAGTCTTGACGTCTCTATGGCTAAAGCACAAGAACTCAAGAATGAGTTAGAATCTAAGGTGCTTGAGTATAGTGAATTAGATCAAAAAATGGCTTCTTTGAAAGAGGAAAATAAAGAGTACAAGGATAAGCTATACAGGTTTCAAGAAAGCTCCAAAAAGGTTAAATCTCTTATCAAAGGTCAAAGAAAGACAACAGATAAAACAGGTCTTGGTTTTGTTAAGCCTCACAAGAAACAAGTTGGAGAGTCTAGTAAGAGACTCCAAAAGAAAGAGAGTTCTGATGAGGAAAGTATTTCAGATCATGAGTCCTTGAATGATAGATGCACAGAACCAGAAAACAAAATTCAGAATGAGAAGAAGAAGAAGTTTTCAGGACCCAAGAGGTCAAATAAAGGAAAGTTTCAAGGCCGATGTTTTGCTTGTCACAGATTTGGTCACATGGCTGTACATTGCATGGCTCAAGTGAAGAAGGTAAATGATAGTTTCAGAAGTGGTAATTTCTTTCATGGGTATTGCTACTCTTGCAATCAGTTTGGGCATAAAGCAATTTTTTGCAAGGCAAATATCAGGAACTAGGTTAGTCAAAACAGGTTTGGTCAGAACAGGTTTGGTCAAAATAGGTTTGGTCAAAACTGGTTTGGTTAGAACTTGTGGATTCAAAGAACAGGTATGCCTAAAAGAAATAACATTGTTACTTGTTATAAGTGCAACAATGAAGGTCACACAGTCAGACAGTGTAGAGCTAAAATTTTAGAATATAAGAACAGGAACGGTGGCATGATCAGGTCCAAGGATCAAGGCATTGAAAAGAACAGGGATAAGAAAAAGAACAAAAACAATGACAGGAACAGGAATATGGACAAAGAGTTCAAAAGAAGGCCCGAAAAGGAAGTTATAGATGCTGATGATGATCATTGCCTAATGGGAGTTTTACTCCCACCCCAGAATTAATCACTTCAACAGGAGGTGGGGGAGGGACTAAGCTAAGAGGCTCATTCTTAGTTTCGAGCCCCAAAGGTGGCCCTTTGCCATTGATGACAAAGGGGGAGAGATATGAGTAAGGGGGAGAGCTTCAAGTGAAAAGGAAAGCTTCAAGTCAGGGGGAGCAAAACTTCAAAGAGAGTGATTTCAGTTTTGGCTCTTGAAGATGTGTTTTTAGTAAAGTTTTGCCATCAATGACAAAGGGGGAGATTGTTGGCAATTTTGGGTACCTTGGGTACATTGCCTTTTCTCAAGTGTAGATGTTGTCATTGATGTCAAGAAGCGTTTGAAGGCATTTGATTTGATGTCAAAAGGATCCAAGTTCAAGGAAGGGTTTTTGTGAAAACCAAGGTAGACAAAATAAAAGGTTTTATTTAAAACCATGGGCAACTGATTTGAAATGGGTTTTTCTTAAAACCCAAGTTGGCTTTTCGTTTCGTTGAAAAAGGTGCCCCGGTGATGAAGATATTTAATTTTAAAATATTTATTTTAAATATTATTTATTTAAAATTTAAATTAAAATTTAAAATTAAATTAAAGTTTTTGTTCGTCGTGTTTGGAAATGCCGACGTGTTAAAAAATGCATCTTAGTGCATATAAAATAAGGCAATGGATTTCATTTATGAAGTAGCGAAGGTGTTCGATATTATTCTCTGTGCTTTTCGTTTTCGTCATTGAGCCCCTGCGCTAGCGAAGGAAGATGTCAAGCATGGAGCGGTCGAAGGTATGATGGGATTGGTTTTCGTGCCAAATACGAATTACCATATGCTTCGGAGAAAAATAATGGAAGAGCGCTCATGACAAGAAAATTGATTGGTTGAATCGATATGGGATAAAATGCGAACGACAAAGAAATCAAGAAGAAAACAAACAACTGTGACTGAACGAAATCGAGAAAGGGCTATTGGACATTTTGAAGTGTCTTCATTCGGTACGCATTTTGAAAGATAAAAGGTTTTATGTAATCCATTTGTCTTATCCACCAAAGTAGAGCAACTGGTCATTAGCTGATTTGAAAGGGAACAAATAAATCCAAACCGCCTTTAGGTTCCAAGAAGGTCAATAGTGCAGTCGGTTGAGGCACCTGGGTTGTGAAGCAGAGATTCATGGGTCGAATACTACCATGTAACCTTTTGGCAGAGCAAGTTTTTAAGTGACATGTTGTGTGGTCTATAAAAGCGCACCGATTTATCATGATACTATAACCTTCGAGCCATGTTGAGGTAAGCAAATGTTTTGCTTAAATTTTTGCTCTTTAAAGGAGATATAAGGTAGTGAGAAAGTTATATTAAGAATAAAATGATCAAATATTTGAGTGTGGAATGTTTATTAATGATATAAAATATTTTATTTTACTTTTATGGTATAAGTGGTTTTGGGAGTTATAAGTTTATGCAATGTTGTGATTTATTTTATTTTATGGTACAAGTGGTTTTAGGAGAGATAAGGAAGTTGTGCCATTAAAGTCTTTGGTGATGATTATTGAAAAGTGGAGTAATGTTGATTATTTTGTGATATACTAATCCTTGTGAAGATTGGCAAAAGAATTTCGTGATTGTGGCAGATTTCCAAAGGGGTTTCTTCACTTCAATAAGGTATGGGCACATTCTTCTTATGAGTATGATTGGTGTATGTTTTCCTGAAATAATATTGGAGTGAAAAGGTATTCAACAAGGTTTCCTTTGGTTGGGTGTAAATCCTATTTTCTGATTTGTTGAAGACTACTTATGCATTGTTATCATTGATGAGAGTTTTGGTGAATCCATAATTCTGGTTTGAGGTAGTGGAAGCATTGTGCACTAAGGTTTATGTTTGTGAGTCTTGCTACTTGCTTTGAGTTGGTGAAACCCTTGGTTGGGTGTTTTGAGGTTGATGGTTGAGTTACTTCCATAGAGGTTGTTTGATCAAGTTATTGCTTTTACTTGATTCATGATTTTGGGCTTACTCCATTGAGTTGATTTGAACAAGTTATTCTTTGCATTTGGTCATATTGTGTGGGTGGATGTTTTGTTCAAATATCTTTGGAGGGAAAAGGATTTCTACTTGTTTCCTTTTCTTGTGATGATTGGTTGAATGCTTCAAGGTTAATTTTGAGTTGAATGATGTTGGTTAAAACTTGTCTTTGAGCATTGTTGTTGAAGCCCTAATTGGTTGAGAAAAGATATTGGTTATTGGAAAGAACATAAGTATCATTGTTGTATGAGATATTGCATGGTTGGCAATTGTTGGGTTGTGTTTCATGTTCTTGATAAAAGCATACTACAACTATCTTATTCTTTTGAGATTTAAGATTGAGTTGAGATTGAGATTGGGAGTTAAGTATAGAACATATTGAGTCTCTAACAATTCTCTTTATGCTTCTATGAGGTTGATGAATCACATTGGGTCTCTAACAATTCTCTTTGTGGGTTCATGCCAAGCAAGTTTTCTTGATGAACTAGTGAGCAGGTTTTGGACAGGTTCCATTGGGGACTTGTGAGCAGGTTGTGGATAGGTTCTATTGAGAACTTCTGAGCAGATTTGGACAGGTCCTAGCAGAGGACTTGTAAAGCTGAGTTTGATAGTTCTATCAGAGAACTTGAGGACAGAGGTGCATTGGTTCTATGAGAAGAACCTGAGGACAGATTTGTGCCAGATCGAAGGACTGTGTTTGGTGTAGATCAAAGACAGAGGAAGAGGACATTTGTGCTAGACCGACGGACTGTGTTTAGTGCAAATTTGAGGACCAGCTTTGAGGTGATAGAGTTGAGGACAGAGGTCTCCAACCAGAGCAGGGAAGATAGGTGTCTTCTGTGGATAGAGTTCCATTTGCTAAGGGCAGTGGAGGAAGAGGTCTTCTAGAGGATCACTAGCTAGAGCAGAGGTAGGGGAAGGTATCTCCTTTGAGCAGAGGCTCATAAATTCAGATTGGGGGAAGGTTTCTCCTTTGAGCCGAGGCTCATAAACATTGTAATTGGGAAGGTTTCCCAAAGAACTTTGAGATAAATTTTAGAGAAAAGTTTTGTGGATGAACCACATCAAAATTGTTGTGTCACTTTGTGGATGATCTTGTGCATTGTTTTGATATTGCTTTGGATATATTGCTTTATTGTTTTGAAGTATAAAGGAAAAGTAAAAAGAGGTCTTATATTGTTCATCCCGCCCCTATCAGTATAAGCTTGTGTTCTTCATTTTGATGTGATTTTTTGGTGGTCATACTAGGGTGGGATGGCTGCACATTTTATAATCATCATAGGGTGGGATGGTAAGATAATTAGCCATTTGTCTCACCCAAGGATGATCATGCCTCTTTGAGGTCTATTTGAGCCAAAAATTGGACATTTGGGCTCATTTGTGCATTTATAACTTTGCAGTTTGAGAGGTGAGGAGGAGGAGAGTGATTCTACATAGCGTAGCACTACAAAAATAATCCTACAATCACCATGATATAGTGTGCAAACTCATCCAATGGCAGAGTCAATGCAAGATGGGTAAGGATTGCATTTCTTACTACACTTTGCTAGTGTTAGAAGTGTAATTGTGGCTTTTCTTTTTTTTTGGTAGAGGACACTAAATACTCTATAATTGAACCTTATTAGTGATGTCCTATGATGTTTTATGCTTGTATTTGAGTTTTTGTGTATTTTATTAATTTTTCTTGCTTTATTTTGCTATTTTTTTACTATTTTTGGTGGCCTGAAAGGCCAATTTTGGCCCATTTTGGGGGCCATCCTTGGGTGGGACGACCATCCTGGGATATTTGGAGGCCATCCCTAGGTGCAAAAATCATAGATTTGGGGGGTGTACCTAGGTAGGACGACCATAATTTTAACTGAAAAGGGGCCCTTTTTTGGGTGTTTTTGGGTATTTTGGGTCATTTTGAAGCATGTTTGGTGCTTGTTATTAACTAGCCTACCTCTACCAGGTGGGTAAGAGTTGGTATCAAGTTTCAAATCTATTTCATACCATGAGAGTTTTTTTATAGAGGCATACTAGGAATGGATTGATGCCATTGGCCTAAAGCATATGACACGGTTAGAGCCTATGGTAGGTAATCATGCTTATTTGACCGCTCTTATTGACTTATGGGATTTGCATACCAAAACATTCCACTTACCAATAGGGAAGATGATGATGGTGCTTTAGGATGTCTATTGCATTTTGAGCATTCCTATAGAGGGGTGGCCAATCATATCTAGTCATTGCAACCTAAGGAATACAATCATGGAGAGATACTTTGGTAGGGATTGGGAGGATGTAGTATGCGACTCATTGAGTGGAGGGATACTAGTGGGGTTGTGGTATGAGGCTAGTGTGCTAACCATTAGGTATGTTTTATTGATGATAATGATCTCAAACATGCTATTTCAAGACTCGTTAGGAGCCAAGTTTCCCTTGAATCTATTGGAGTTAGTGTTTACTCTGGTAGAGTGCATCGTGGAGTAGCCGCTAGTGATGGCTTAGGGGATGACATTAATGGTAAATTTGTATGATGAGTTCTACAAGATATGCTCTCGAGGGTGAAAGGTCTTGGGATGTATCTTTCTACTATATGTGTGGGGATGGTAGCACATAGTTGTGGATCGACCATAGGGATTACCATGGATGACACAGGAACAATTGGCAAACAAGGAGATAAGCTACGTGATCCTATGGTAGTGAGCCCAGGAGGTAGAGTGGATTCATCACCTTGTAGGTGATGTAGACCATTATGCATAGTATTTTTCACAACTTAGGGTAGCAGAGGTTCTTTGGACACCTTATAAGGATTTCCTAACATGGGCCGATGCTGAGGTACAACTCCATAGGGTAAGGTGAGGAAGATGGTGTAGACACCAAAATCCAGCCACTTGCAAGTCATCTATACCTTCCTGTCAGCCACGTGTCGGTCATCCACCTTCCCGCCATTATTTGGCCCAAATCCACACTTTCCCGCCATTATTTGGCCCAATTTCACCTTTCCCGCCATTTTTCATCCCCAAATTTATTTAAATTAATATTTATATATATATATATAATATTTTAATATTTTAATATATATATTTAAATAATAGTTTAAGTGATTTAATCCGGCCCCCCCCCCCTTCATTTAATCTCATCCGTCCATCCATCTTAATCCATTTCACAACCTAGATTTATTCTCTACCCTTAGATCCACTTTAATCTTAGCCACACGTTCAAAGTGTCGTTAAAACCCTAAAGTGTGCCCTAAGAGTGGATTATAAATTGAGTCACCTTGATGGCTCAAACCCTATCTTCTATCTTGGCTATCTTTGCTATCTCTCCTTCTATCTTCTTGACCTATCTCTTCTATCTTCATCTATCTCTTCAGCGCATCCTATCGCCGCATCCATCGTCGCTTTCGTCGCCATTCCTTCTGCAGCATTCTGCAGAATCCCCCATTCCTGTCGCAAGTGCCCGCGGGCGTTTACCCCTTGTCGCAAGTGCCCACGGGCATTTATTAAGTGCCCACGGGCGTTTACCCACAGCCACAGACTCAGACCGACGTCTGTAACCCAGATCCAGAAGCACGCGGGCGTTCAACGAGTGCACCAGGGCGCCTTTCGTAGCCGATTTGATAGCCACATTACTTCCAGGTGTCGCCTGGTCTAGCTACGTTAACAGAGAATAGGTATAAATTAGTTTAAAGCAAGTAACTTCTTTTCTTTTATTAATCTGTTATTGAATTCCTGCATTCTATTTTTCTAGGGTTTTAGATTGTTTTCGAGGGCTCACACAATGGAGCCCTCTTATTAATTTCTAACTCCTTGATAGTGTTAATGTGTGCAGGTTTTTAACAGCAGATCCGGTTTATTGATGGCAGTTGATTAAGCTGGAGTGGTCCAAGCAAGGGATACAACAAAGCCCACTCACTCGTTTGGGATTGAAGATACATTCTTCGGAGACGCCACCATTTGTGCCAGCTAGGGTTTCGGAGAACCCTAGCATGAATTGTAATCTTGTATCACAAATAAAGGGTTACAAGCCCAGTTGTATTCAAAAAGGAGTTTTTAAACTCCATCGATTAATAGAAATCGTTTGTTTTGTGCAACTATTCTCGTACTCTATTATTGTGATTTTATTTATTTTTGTTTGGCGTGTATTTTTAATC
Organism: Wollemia nobilis; assembly: GCA_028583015.1. NCBI lineage: Eukaryota > Viridiplantae > Streptophyta > Pinopsida > Araucariales > Araucariaceae > Wollemia > Wollemia nobilis. The sequence goes on from JAQPPZ010003275.1 coordinate 715,395, forward strand.
TACAAATGGCGATCACGGTGGGACCCCCTAGGGTTTCATATTTTTAATACTTGCTTTACTAATCTGTTCCTGTTTTCTGTTTTATTTTGTAGGTTCCAGAAATCGTGAAATTCGCTGTTCCAGCGAACTAGGGTTTCTGAGTTTGCAGAAAACGCAGCAGACGCAGAGGGGCGTCTGGAAGTCCAATACGAAACGCAGAGGTGCGTTTCAGCCTGTGCAGACTCCCGTGGGCGTTTGAAGTCAGTTTTACAGAAAAGCGTAGGCTTCCAAGTAAGTGCTGTACTTTTTACGTTTTTGGTTTTTCTGCCATATTTTGTTTCTTTTTCAGATCATTACTTTAAAATGAACAAAAACTAAGTAATCTGGAAAAGAACAGTTATTTTTAATTACATTTTTCTTTGCATTGCATTATTGATTGTTGCTTGCATTAAAAAAAAAAATAATAATTTTGCATACCTAGCTGCATATTAGAATAGCTACGAATTATTTGTTTTAATTATCTAAGTAGGACTATTGATTGGATGTCAATAGTACTCCTGCCATTGGGTGATTCCAGGCAGAGAAGTGGACGAACCTTCCGGTTGCTCCTTTGATATCTGATATCATTGGTAGGCAGGGGGTTTTAAACGGTGTACTCCACTTCTTCAGAGGAAATGACATGTTTTCAGTAGCCTCTTGCTTAGATCATTAGAACTTTTGATTTATAGCCTTGTATGTACACATTAGATAACTAAAACATTTAAAAAAAAAAAATTCATTGCATTTTCATATTGCATTTAAAACAGTGATATCTGGATTTCATCACCAGGTATTGCTTGAAGTTTAGTGATGGTGGAATTCATCTCCATCCATTAAACTTCTGCCTTAGACACCATAGGTCACCCCCGAGCAAACTTGCTGGATTTCATCACCAAGTAAGAATCTCGTTGTCCTTTCCTAGCCATAGTTTTTACCTTTTTTTGTGAATAATTCAAGATTAGATCACATGCAAAACTCATAAACCGGACACTTAAAATTTACTACAGATTAAGATCAGAAAATAATTAATTAACCGCAAGGTAAGACACATTGGTGGAAACCTAGGTTGTGACTGTTTTCTGATAATTTTTGTAGTGTAAATTTATCATTCTAGTTTTGCATTCTTCTTTTCTGAATTTGTTTAGATTTATTGCTTCATGGTCTTAACAAGGAATCAATCTAAAATGTTAAATCTAAATAATCAAATGGGAAATTCACAGAACATCCCCACCACCAACATGGCCACTTATCCTAGTGAATTTCAGGCAGGTTCGCCTGCAGGACTTTCACGTCCTTCTACCATCTACCACATGGCCATGCCCATGGAGGAAGACAATTCCTCTCATATTGTCCACATTGATATGGCCCAAGTGCAAACTCACTTAAGAGATGGCACTGGCTATGTCCTTGAGCCAATCCAAGATTCCCCTATGCAAGATTCTATTTTTCAGCAGGATATTGCATCAACCATACCCGCTGGTTTCACTCAGGTCTACACTAACCCCTTTTTTGAGGCTAATGTGGTATCTTTTCAGCCGGCTTCATCTCCAACATCTTCCCAGATGCTCAATTGTCCTCCTTTGGAGACAAATGTAGTGTCTTCCCGACCACCTTCTCCTCCATGTACCCGGGTGTACACCAATTCTCTTTATGAAGTTGGTGGAAACTCTTCTAGCCATAACCAATTTCAACCCTCTTCTTCCCAAACCATTTATGGTTTCACCCTACCTGGGACACAGTCTACTGTTCCTTCCCAGGTATCGCCTACTTCAGCCACCTTCATTGCTCCTGCTGTGCAGTCCCCTGTGACTACCATGGCAGCCTGCCCTCCCAACTTCATCGCCCCTGCTATGCAGTCTTCTGTGACTACCATGGCAGCCTGCCCTCCACCTTCATCCAATCATCCCACCTCCCTTGGGTTAGAGATTAATAAGGTTAAGGAGTATCTCGACAAATTGATTTTGCAACAACAAGCAACAAAATGCTCAACCACCTGTCGTAGTAAATCCTACACCCCAACCAATTTCTACCCAAACCGACTTTTATTAGCTCAAGCCCCACCTGGGTACCCCAATCTTCGGTGGTGTCCATTCCTACCCCACCTTTCTCCCAACCTAGTCCAGTTCATCATCTACCCCAATCACCTTCTTTTCGGTATCATCCATACCAACAACCTGTCCATTCCACACCGCCTAATTCAGGCAATTTCATCCCATCTCATCAATTTTCCACTCTTCCATTACATCATCATAATCATCAAACGAGTCAAAATTTTAATGAAGATCCTTGACTCCATGCTATGCAACAACAGATTGACAACCTTATGCTCAACATGCCCGGCTCATCTAGTCAGAAACCTACGCTAAGGTCATTGATCAATCAACCAATTCATCCTTCGGTACTTTCACCACCATATCCGACCGATTTCACATTACCGAAGTTTGACAAATTTTGAGGAACTGAGGATCCTCATGAACATGTGAGCTCATTCATGCATGCTTGCTTTAGAATCCAAAATAATGATGCTCTTATGCTCAGAACTTTTCCTCAGACATTAGGAGGAGATGTTGTACAATGGTATAATCATTTAGCTCACCATAGCATTTATGCTTACGAGCAATTGATTAATCTATTTTTAGAACGATTCTCCCTGAATGTACAAAAGAGAGTTTCATTGTCCGACTTATACAAGCTCAAGCAACATGACGATGAGACTGTTTATGACTTTGGAAACCGTTGGAGGGCTATCATTAATAAACTGCCATTCTCCCTACCAATGGAGGAGTTAACCAAAATGTTCACCCAGAGTTGTCTAAAACCTATCTCTTGGTTACTCCAATTACAACAATACAGGACTTTTGAAGAGGCTTTGGCCCAAGCAAGTATCATAGAAGACATTAAAGTCCAAGAGGGTGTTTTAAAACCCCGTAGAAAAGAATGGCAACAAAAGGGCCAACAACGAAATAATAATTATGGCCAAAACAAACAAGCACAGGCTAATACAACCTCAAATGTTAACCAAGTTAATCAAGTGGTGGCGAGCCAGCCCGTAATGGCTCAACAACAACAAGTAATGCAAAGTCAACCGCAACCAATCACTTATCATGCGGTACCCGCCCCTACTCAACCAACTCACAATACTGGGCCAACCATGGAAACTCGACCTTGGCAAAACAATCGTCCCAAGCGACAATTCACACCTTTAGATGAACCATATGCGGTCATATTCAACAAGTTATATAGCACAAATCAATTAACGTTACCTGAGTTTAAACCTTTAGACCCATCTAGAAGGGGGAAGTATTACAAGGAGTACCTATTTTGTCCTTATCATAGGCAAAATGGGCACGATATCAATAATTGTACAGATTTCAAACATGTGATCCAAGATCTTATTGAGATTGGAGCCATTAAATTGGATAGCCCCTTAGCCCAACAAAATCAAAATCTTGGTATATTTCAAACACCCCTTCCACATCGGGAGGAAGCTCCAACAACTTCAGGGGGAGTAACTCAGGTAACTCCTCCTAATCAAGTCAACCATGTACAACAATACCAAGGTTTTGTGGGTACTATTAACGTAGTAACCCGGGGTCAAAGGGCGAACCAACCAAATCAGGTTGAACCACAGCCACCTGTACAAACCCCCAGTCCACCTCAGGTAACAGTGACCCAACGACGTGCTAGTACTTCTCAACAACCGCTAAATCATTCTACTCAACGCCAACGACCCATCATGTCATTGAGTAGCCGGTTAACTACCAGTTTAAAAATGGCTTCTGCCAAGTTATCGATCTATGACCTCATTCAACAATCTCCTCCGCATAGAGAGGCATTAATGGAAATATTAAAGTCAATCGAGCTTCAAACTCAAGATACTAATGCCTTCAACAACTTTGTGGGGAGTATTCAAACATGCATGGAGCCCTCCATCACTTTCTATGATTTTGAAATCAAACCTATGTCAACATAAAGTATAGATCCTCCACTGCATATCATGGCCAAGATCGATAACAAGCCATTCAAGAGAGTCTTAATTGACACCGGTTCCTCAATCAATATCATTACAACATCGGCGTTGAGTCATCTAAAGCTGTCGCCATCCCTTATCACAAAGTCGACTTTTACTCTTAAAGCATTCAATGATGCTTTATCTTCCACGGTTGGCACGGTTATCTTGCCCATTGAGGTAGGGGCCCGAACTTTGCATACCTTGTTTCACATCTTGGAAGGGACCATGGCATACAATGTATTGCTTGGACGGCCTTGGCTTAGGGAGATGAGATGTGTCCCTTCTATACTGCATCAATGTCTGAAGTATGTATATGAGGGACAGGTTCATTGTGTACCTGTTGACACTGAACCCTTCAAACATTGCAACTATGTCTCAAATCCTTATGAGATTGTGTTGCCATCCACTCATCTTTTCTTGACCCCATCTACTTCTTCTATACCATCTTCTTCTAAAGCTCCCATTCCTGAGGAGCTACCCATCATATCGCAACCATCTTCCTCTTCCGCTATTCCATCTCATTCACCACTTTCTTCATCAACTAATCTTCCTTCTTCTTCATCGGTGACCACATGCACATGTGGCCATGACCAATCATCTCTTTCCACGTCATTACCCCCTTCTTCTACACCTTCTTCAACATCACCTATTATTCCTCCATCTTCCCAACCATCACCAACTGATGTTTCACAAGTTAGTGAAGCATCAACCCAACCAAATCCTTCCAATTCTTCTATCCCACATTCTTCTATTCCATCATCTAGTCCATCTCCCTCCCAAGTCAAGGTCCATCTCACTGATGCGGGTATTGGTGAGTATGCCATCCAAGATGTCCACATCACACCGTTCAATGTGCAAACAGTTAAAGATTTTGGTCGTCCACATGACCAACATTTATCCATTGGATCGGTTTATAACATGGGTTCTATGCCAAATTCCATTAATTTTGTATATGGGGGAATAGAGTCATCTTCTAGTCCTACCACCATACTAGAACCCAAGCATCCAAGTCCTCGCCAATATCGAAAGGATGGAGGGTTTTCCCTCTCGCTATTTCCACGGACATAATTGGCAGCAATTTGGCCTAGGTCGATACGAGCAAGGGGTAACTGAACGCATCGATATGCCATACCAGAGACCCACTGAGCGTTTTGGTCTGGGCTACCAACCACTTCCATCCCTTTCTTCTTTTGAACGAGCTTTTCAAAGCATTAATCTTAATTCGGAAGAAGAAATCCTCCACCCCGACGAATCCGAAGATGAAGCCTATGAAGAATTTGACGTCATGTCAAATGGTGATGAATCGGAAGAAGAGTCGGCGCCCATTGTTCCCCTCACTAAACAAGACGAGTTTTATCTCCAATTGTTCCCTCTCCAAGAGGCCATCTTTCGCTTGCTTCTTCCACAAGAACGAGGTGAACCACCCCCTCCGCCACATCCATAAGCCATAATCCAAACCTGTATTATATGTATATACTAAAATAGTGGTTTTCACCACTACCAAAAACAAAAAAAATCAGAAAATTCCAAAAAAAAAAAAAAAATCAAAATATATAAAAAAAATACTTTATTGCTTTATGTATGTGTGTAATAGTGGTTTTCACCACTACAAAAAAAAAAAAAAAAAACTCAAACCAAAAAAAAAAAAAAAAACTGAAAAACTATGTTGTTTTGCACTTCAGGTCTTCCGAGGTCTTCACCGGTTTTCCTTTCCATTCCGCCCATCCTTTCTTCCATAAGTCGACAATGAATTTTGAAGACTTATTCACCCCGCTCCATAATCCATATGATCCGGATAAGCCAATCCCGATCAACCCAAGCCTGATTGACATGGATCGGATTTCATCCCCTCCATCTATTTCAGAGTTCATCCTTTCCGAGGAATTGTTAAGGGCTTCCGCCAACTACATTCCTCCTTCACCTCCACATTCACCTTCATCTTCTAAGCCAGAGGTCTTCCAGGCAGACATAGACGAGAGCAAGGCACAGGAGCTTGATGACATTTTAGATGACATAAATCTGATCCCTACTCCCCATCAGCTTGAGGAAGGTTCCCACATGTCTATTGAAGAAACTATCGATGTAGACCTTAGTACAGACCAAGATGGCACCCAAATTATGAAACCGGCTAAAAGTCTATCATCGGAGGAACAAGAGCAAATGATTGCTCTACTCAAGCGGAAGAAGGAGATATTTGCATGGTCTTACAAAGACATGCCGGGCCTAGACCCTAATTTGGTTGTCCATAACCTCACCTTACAAAAAGATGCTAAACCTGTCAAACAGAAACTTAGGAAAATGCATCCTACCGTGGCCCTCATAGTTAAATCGGAGATTCAAAAACTTCTGGATGTTAAATTTGTCGTCCCGATTGATTATCCTGAGTGGCTTTCTAACATGGTACCCGTTCGCAAGCCTAACGGGGGGATACGTGTTTGCACCGATTTTTGAGATCTAAATAAAGCGTGTCCTAAGGATGACTTTCCTCTTCCAAACATTGATACTCTTGTCGACACCTGCGCTGGTCATGAAATGCTTTCGTTCATGGATGGATTTTCAGGATACAACCAGATTCGAATAAACCCTGAAGATCAACACAAAACAACATTTACCACACCTTGGGGAACTTTTTGTTACAGGGTGATGCCCTTTGGCCTTAAGAACGCAAGTGCAACCTATCAACGAGCCATGACTTATATTTTCCATGATTATATGCATAAGATTATCGAAGATTATGTGGATGATTTATTGGCAAAATCTAAAACTCGACAAGAGCATTTTGATGTATTGGAAAAAGTTTTTGATAGACTTCTAGAGCATAAAGTAAGGTTGAACCCTAAGAAATGTGTCTTTGGTGTTACCTCAGGCAAACTCCTAGGTTTTATTATCTCTAAACGAGGTATTGAGGTGGACCCAAACAAGGTCAAAGCCATTATGGAAATGTGTCCCCCAACTAATTTGAAGGAGTTGCGTAGTTTGCAAGGAAAGATTAATTCAATCCGTCGCTTTATTGCACAACTTTCTGATAAATGTAGGCCATTTTGCCACCTACTACAAAAGGGGGTACAATTTTCATGGACAGATGAATGTCAGAAAGCCTTTGATGACATCAAGCAGTACTTAGCATCTCCGCCAGTCTTAGCTCCGCCTCGTCCAGGGGTCCCTTTCAACCTTTATATCTCAGCAACGGACTTTGCCTTAGGGACAATGCTTGCACAAAAGAATGAACAAAATCGTGAGCAAGCTATCTATTATATTAGTCGAACATTGGTAAGCTATGAAACCCGATATGCTTATGTGGAAAAGTTGTGCTTAGCAAGTGGTTTTTGCCACTAAGAAACTTCGTCATTATATGCTTAGCCATACAACATATGTCATAGCTAGAGAAAACCCTCTGCGTTATATGATGTCTCGCACTTATAATAACACTCGTACCGCTAAATGGATAATGTTGCTTACCGAATTCGATCTTGAATTCATTAGCCAAAAATCCGTTAAAGGTCAAGTTATAGCCGATCAACTTGCGGAAGCTCCGCTACCTAGTGATCATCCTTTGATTATTGAGCTCCCGAGATGATTCGGTATTTGCTATCACTGAACAAGAAGAGGACATCATTTCGGAGGAAGATGTTGACATCACGCTATTCTTTGATGGCTCTAAGTGCGCGAAAGGTCGAGGTGCTGGAGTTGTGTTTCATACACCTCAAGGGATTCCCATCCCTTTATCATTCAAACTAGACTTCCAATGCACCAATAATACAATAGAGTATGAAGCCTTAATTTTAGGTCTTCAATCAGCCATAGCTATGAGCATTAAGCGTATTCGGATATTTGGGGATTCTCAACTCGTGGTTAAACAAATTACAGGAGAATACCAAGCCAAAGAACCTACCATTAAGCTTTATCATGATGTAGCAATGAAGTTGCTCTCTAAGTTTGATTGGTATGAGATCACTAGTTTGCCTCGTTCGACTAATAGATTTGCGGATGCCATGGCCTCTCTTGGATCATTGATTCCAAAGGACTCCCTTGGAGAGGTACAACCCCTAATCATTTCCACAATCTCTAAGTCTGCAATTGTCCGTGCTGAGTCTAAAGATGAAAAAGATGTTTGCTTTATCCATTCGGATCCATATGAGCCTTGGTCTAGTGAGATAGTAGCCTTCCTCAAGTTTGGAACACTTCCACCTGATTTGTCTCGAACTGCCCGCCGTTGTTTTAAGCAAAAGGCAGCTCGTTTTGTTCTTTTGGGGGATGTGTTGTATAAACGTGGATATGATGGAGTACTCCTCCGTTGTCTAGAAGCAGGTGAAACACATAGAGCTATTGCTGAAGCCCATGATGGTACTTGTGGTGGTCATTTTAGTGGAATGGCCATTGCGAAGCGTATTTTACGTATGGGGTATTATTGGCCCACTATGGAACAAGATTGTTGCAAATATGTTAAACAATGTAAAAAGTGTCAAGAACACGCTAATTTAATCCATATACCATCACAAGCTTTACAGCCCATCCAAAGCCTTTGGCCCTTCTCACAATGGGGTCTCGATTTAATTGGCAAGATTTCACCTGCCTCTTCAGGACAACATACTTTCATCATTACAGCCATTGAATACTTCACAAAGTGGGTTGAAGCTATTCCTCTAACCAGTACGACAGGTCCTAGAATTGTGGAGTTTATACTTCACCATATCATTTGTCGTTTTGGTATTCCCTCTAAAATCATTTCTGATAACGACAAGTCTTTTAAGAATAAGGATGTTCGAGCTCTTTGCGAAAAGTATAATATCCAACATAGTTTCTCAACTCCTTACTACCCACAAGCCAATGGACAAGCTGAAGCTTCCAATAAGACCATAATTGCTATTCTTAAGAAACTTGTTAAAGAAAATCATAAAGATTGGCATACACAAATCCCCTTGGCATTATGGGCTTACGGAACAAGCATCGGAACTCCCATTGGGGCAACGCCATTTTCTTTGGTCTATGGAGTCGAAGCAATCATGCCTCTTGAGCTCGAGATCCCTTCCTTGCGAATTTCTTTGCAGGAATTTATCGATGATGATACTCGCTAGACAAGCACGTCTTGATCAACTCACACTCATAGATGAAAAATGAATCAATGCTTTAGAGCATTTGCGAGTTTATCAAGACCGATTGAAACGTGCTTACAATGCCAAAGTTCATCTAAGAGAATTTCAAGTAGGGGATCTTGTCCTTAAAGAGAATCAACAAAACACCAATGCATTGCCGCATCTTCGAGATAAATTCGCGGCTAATTGGTTAGGTCCATATATGGTCACCGAAAGAGTGGGTAATGGAACTTATAGACTTGCCAGTTTAGAGGGAGAGGAAGAACCCGAACCACTTAATATTATACACTTGAGGGCATTCTACGCATAGTTTGAATTTTATATGTACATATATACATGGCTTGTAAAAAAAAAAAAAAAAACAAATAAAATAAAAAGAATTTGCATTTCATTGTTAGTTGCATACATCTCATTCAAAAACATTGCATTTCATGTGCATACATCTCATTGAAAACCATAACATTTCATTTTCAGCCATAGTTGCATATCATGTTAGAGACCATTCTATCTTTTGGATATAAAATTTGGTCAAGCAAAAGTCATGTTGCCTTAATCAGGGGCACCTTCATAAAATCCATCAAACCGAATTGTCATTCGTACACCCATTTTCCATTTGCACATATTTACATTGCCAAAATGTTTTCAGTCACTCAGCCATTTCTAGTGTTTTAAGCAAACTTCGAAATGCATGTTAAAGTCCTCTAGGGCCATATCACAAATTACACTAAATAAAATCTTGAGTATTGGGAAATGATTTCAAAAGCGGTCTTGAACCTATCACATTTTCACATCTTAAAAACATCTTGTGTCAAAGAGAGATAACACCATCCTTGGGTTGTGCCTCGAAGTGAAAAGGGTAATCCTCGTTTGTCCTATCATGCAAACATAGTCCATAAAACAGTGGTTCTTACCACTATCACAAGCAATCACAAAATATAAATATAAACAGAGTAGTAAGGATAGGGTAAAATTCTCATCATACTTCGGTTGAGAATCCGATTCCCCAAAGCTCTAAGGAAATGAACATTTTTCACACACCACCGATCCCAAATAAGTTGTAAGGATCGTACTACTTGTCCAATCAGACGGATAGGTAGTCATCCCCAAGGCTTACAAAGGTCAAAAACAACATGGACTATGGAGTTAACCTTCACCGGGGCTATAGACGCTTGACTGGCAGTGGAGTATACTCATTTGCGTGGCGACATGTCTCTCCTAAAAAAGAGACCTCTGAATGCTCATACGGACAAACTAGCTTTGGGGTCTTCTCCATAACAGGGTTACCTAATTTGTGCAAGATGAGGTTAATGAACACACTTGCACACACACAGGTTTTTGATTGCCTAGAGTCACTACCATGCTTTTGATTTGGTTAATGAACTCACATGCACACACATTTGGTCCTAGTTGAATTAGGCAGTATTAGTAAGTTTGTTTGATACCACTAGCATGTTTGAGTCTTTGTAAAACAGTCTTCCTCCATATTTTCTTCCATATCAACCTCCATATCTTCTTCCATATTCATGTCATTCCATACGTCATTCATTCACAAGCTACCAAGTTCGGTGCCCCTGATTAAACAATTATGATAACAGATGGCTAAATCTAACTATCTAAAAGTATGAGTGCTTCTTAGTGCATATTTCATTTACTTAGTCTCGCATTAATCATCTATAACTTTGCATTCCATTCCATCACATATGCATTAAAACATATAAAAACATGCATCACAAAAACATAGGCATTCACACAAAAGAAAGTAAAACACTAAAAATAAAAGCCATGTATATATATGTATAAAGATCAAAACGTACAGTGAATGCCAAAAGGCTACAATATACAATAGAGCACCAAGGCTCATAAAGAGTGCATCTAAGCACTAAGCTAACCATCAAAAGAGGATCCCTGTGACCTAGTAGGAGCCCTAGACCTAGTGGTGTGCCTAGACTCACTACGCCTAGAGACAGAGGAGGATGGAGGATCAGGCAACACAATGTGATGCCTAAACAATGTGTCCTCCAGAGCCTCAATATAACGAGTCCTAGACCTAAGTCTAGATATGTCTATCCCGTGTCGTCGCTCCCGCTCCGCTAGCTCTGCCTGGAGTCTCGTCACCCTGTCATCCTGGGGCACCCTAGTCGCTCCATCCAAGTCCGCCTGCATCTGGGCCATCCTCTCCTCCTGAACAACTATCAGGGCATCCCGCTCTACAACCTGTTGCTCCAGCCGAGCTATCCTCTCATCCCGGATAGCTAGCATAGCATCGCGCTCTGCTATCTGCTGTTGTAGCTGCGCCAGATCATCCTCGTGCCCGCTAGGGGGTACCTCCCTAGTCTCTCCTGCGGCCTCTCCTAGGCCCTCGCCATCATCCTCCTCGTCATCTCCGCTCCCCGATGCCTGCCGTGCCATCTTCCCCTTTCGCCTTCGACTGTCAGATCGAAGGCGGGGACCCTCCCTGCGCTTGGGAACCTCTGCGGTTCCCTCGTCCTCTCCAGCTCCAACAGCCACCAATGGTGGCTCCCACCTCGGCTCTGCGGCCATCCATGCTGCATACTCAGCTGTCACCCCGACGTCGTCCACGTCGAGGATCTCCATGTCCTCATCGTCCTCTACCGCCTCCCTCCATGGCTCGACACACGGCAAATCCCCCTCTGATCTGTGCCTCCGGTAGCGCATTGGCTCACCGGGGACATCCTGTCTCAATCCGACCTGGCGGAGCACTCGAGACATCTGTATGTACTCCGCCTCGCTGTGGCCCCGACCCACTACCCATCTAGCCTGTCGCACCCGTCTCAGATGCTCTCCATCACCGATCCACCTTGCCTCCCGCCAGGGCCTCCAAATGACTTGGGCATCTGTCAAGTCTGCCCATAAACTCCTATACCATTGCCCCGATCTCACGGGGCGGCTCGACTGTCTCTCCTCCGCCACTAGCCATCTCCTACCATAAGCCTGGCTCATGTCCCAGTAAGCACATGGCAACCCCTCCGGTCGAGCCACTCTGAAGTGCTCCCAGCCCCAACACTGGAGAACCAAACTACAACCTAGGCCCTTTCGGCCCCGTCTCCGAACCTCATACAACTCCCGGTACACCTGCGCCAATAAAGCGGGCGCCCAGGCATACACTACCCTATTAGTGAGCATCTCGCTCACTACACCCATCAGGTTCCATGGAAACCTGCACCCGATGCTGTTCGGGGCCACAATGTTGGCCAATACGAACATCATCAGAGCCTCCACCGCTACCAACTCCTTGGCCGTATACATGGCCAAGTAAGGAATCCCCCCGCTCTCCGTCCGGATCTCCCTCCAGTCATCCCCAAACAACTTGGCCATCTCCGTGGCCCTATCTCGTCCAACCTCCACCCGCGCCCTCCACGGGCACCTTGAGGATGCGGTATACATCCTCAAGCGTCACCGTCATCTCTCCAGTCGGGAGCTGGAACGTCCCCCGATCTGGATCCCACCTCTCGGCCAAAGCCGAGAGGTACCCCTCATCTGCCCGAACTACCTCCAACCGGGCTGCCTCCGCTAGCCCTACTGCCTCCAATATCTCCCAGTCTTCCTGGGACAATGACCTCCTCATCCCCGGAATGATAGGGGAGAATCGGTGTCGTGCCTCTAACACCCTAAGCTGCAAAACAACAAAACAAAAATTGGTTACAAATTTTTTCCAAAAAAAAAAAAAAGCAAAAAAAAAAAAAAAACAAATAAAAGTACTTGCTTAAATAAACAAATACCTCAGCTGGCTGCACTGGCGCGTCCGCTCCCATCTCCGCCATAGCTCCCGCGTGCTTCACTCTCCCACACAACCTTTCACTTCACTTCACTTCATTCCACTCCCTCAGACGCACTTCTCTCAAGCTCGAACGCACAAATGAGCGAAATTCTCGCTGAAACTGTTTAAATAGCTGGTTTTGGCACCCTGAAATGTAGTGGGGCATTTCATGGCGCATTCAGACGTAGTGGGGCATTTCATGATGCATTCAAACACCGACGGGCGTTTTTGCCACCTCCAAATGCATACCGGCGTTTGGTGTCAATATTGAATAAAAGAACAAAACTTACAAAATTGAAGCTTACCTCCTCCAAATTTCATCAAATTGCATCCATCCATTCTTCTTATCATAATAAAACATTTTGTGAAGGTTACAACAGTTTTGGAAACAAATTTTGTCATTTTGCTCAAAAAGCGCATCATTCATCATTGATTTACAAATTGGGTTAAAAACATTCAAAACCTTCACAAAATTAACAACATTCATCAATTCTTCTGATCTATCATCAATTTCATTCATTCTTCTTTCATCATGCATATTTTTGCCAAATTAAATTAAAGTAAACCTCGTATCTAGTGGTATATTCTATCACCTTGGCGATTGCAGCGATTTGCATCCATGCAATTCGGTAAGAGGATTAAACCACCATAAGGACACTTACCATTTATCATCATCAATTATTTCACTGTTTGAAAATTGGAAATCAATTTTGGGTATCCTACTTTTCAAGTGACCTCATACCAAGATTAATTTGCTCAACAGCTTGTCATTGATGGCCTAGTTCATGGGGCCTTAAACGTGGACAATCTTCAATATCATCATTATTTTGAGTCTTGCTAGAGATTAAGGCTACCTAGGTTGATTGGTTCCGACCCGAGGAATTATCCATACAGTCACTAGGAGCATCTCTGAAGTTCTGGACTCTTTCATATTGCATCTCTGCATATCAATGGCGCCAACAAGGCAATTTCATCAACAGTATGGATTCACCCACAGGAGTTGGGGCATCCGTTATCAATTTTTAACTTTCCTAATAGTAGAATTCATCTTACATGATCATGGAATTTAAAATTTGGCAAAAATCCCTTTCTAACCGTTGGGGCAGAAAACGGTTCATCTTTCACATCACTCATATCGTCTTCAATCATATTATTTTCTGGTTTGTACACCAACCCCTTTTCTGTTGGGACATAAACAGATGGTTCATACACCAACCCCTTTTTCACCGTTGGGGCAAAAACGGTTCATTTTCTTCCGAATTTCTTCCAATTGGCTCGTGAGAACCATTCTCGCTCGCCAATTGAGGGGGTAAGCTGATAAATTTTAAATATTCTTTTATTCTTTGGTCTTCAAAGTTGTGCTTTAGTCTTGAGAGAGAGTTGCGTCTGATCCAACTTTTCAGGTGTCCTAAGTTTTTGTGCTGCATTGTGTCTTCACACAAAGCAAGCTCAAAAAGGGGCATCTGTAGACACCAAAATCTAGCCACTTGCAAGTCATCTATACCTTCCTGTCAGCCACGTGTCGGTCATCCACCTTCCCGCCATTATTTGGCCCAAATCCACACTTTCTCGCCATTATTTGGCCCAATTTCACCTTTCCCGCCATTTTTCATCCCCAAATTTATTTAAATTAATATTTATATATATATATTTTAATATTTTAATATTTTAATATATATATTTAAATAATAGTTTAAGTGATTTAATCTCCCTCCCCTTCATTTAATCTCATCCGTCCATCCATCTTAATCCATTTCACAACCTAGATTTATTCTCTACCCTTAGATCCACTTTAATCTTAGCCACACGTTCAAAGTGTCGTTAAAACCCTAAAGTGTGCCCTAAGAGTAGATTATAAATAGAGTCACCTTGATGGCTCAAACCTTATCTATCTTCTATCTTTGCTATCTTTTCTATCTTCTAACTCTTCTATCTTTTTATCTATCTCTTCTATTTCATCTATCTCTTCACGCATCCATCGTCGCATCCATCGTCGCTTTCATCGCCATTCCTTCTGCAGCATTCTGCAGAATCTCCCATTCCTGTCGCAAGTGCCCGCGGGCGTTTACCCCTTGTCGCAAGTGCCCACGGGCGTTTATTAAGTGCCCGCGGGCGTTTATCCACAGCCACAGACGCAGACCGGCGTCTGTAACCCAGATCCAGAAGCACGCGGGCGTTCAGCGAGTGCACCAGGGCGCCTTCCGCAGCCGATTTGATAGCCACATTACTTCCAGGTGTCGCCTGGTCTAGCTGCGTTAACAGAGAACAGGTATAAATTAGTTTAAAGCAAGTAACTTCTTTTCTTTTATTAATCTGTTGTTGAATTCCTGCATTCTATTTTTCTAGGGTTTTAGATTGTTTCTGAGGGCTCACACAGTGGAGCCCTCTTATTAATTTCTAACTCCTTGATAGTGTTAATGTGTGCAGGTTTTTAACGGCAGATCTGGTTTATTGATGGCAGCTTGTTTAGCTGGAGTGGTCCAAGCAAGGGATACAACAAAGCCCACTCGTTCTGTTGGGATTGAAGATACATTCTTCGGAGACGCCACCATTTGTGCCAGCTAGGGTTTCGGAGAACCCTAGCACGAATTGTAATCTTGTATCACAAATAAAGGGTTACAGGCCCAGTTGTATTCAAAAAGGAGTTTTTAAACTCCATCGATTAATAGAAATCGTTTGTTTTGTGCAACTATTCTGTACTCTGTTATTGTGATTTTATTTTATTTTGTTTGGCGTGTATTTTTAATCTATAGATGGCTTACTGGGCAACATGGGACTGAGCGGGATTACTTTCCTTATGCTTGAGTCATAAGGAATTTTGGAATACATTAGGGATTTCCCAATGAGCCAGTGATCTATCAGTACCATGGGGATGAGAGGACACTGAGTTGGCCTACAATGGAGGTAGTGGGAGAGGAGGTAGATCATGTAGTGGATATTTTATATTTGAACAATGCTGGGACCATAAAGGAGTATGACTCATGGTGGGTGATACACCAGTGGTGGGGAGAGGGACCACTAGGGGGTGATGCAATTGTGGCAATGATAGTGTAGGGGGGTCATAGGGATGCTCTTGATGATGGTTAGGTAGATGCAGGTGAGCAACATGTGTATCACCGAGTAGCAGATGAGCGGGTAGACCTCCTTGACGTAGGAGATCTAGGGGATGATTTTGGTGAGGATGACTCTACGGATCAAGGGGTATCAACACAATGGATAGTAGGATGTGGTACTAGTACTGAGCTATGGTATGAGCTTGTTAAGGTTAGGTAGGAGAGATATCTCCTACAGGCACATGTACAGAGTGCACAAGTTGATCTTAACAGATAGGCAACAAAGATAGTGGTTCTTCAGGCACATGTTTGTCAATTCTTAGTATTTTTGAACCATTCACACAAGGGAATGAGCAAGATAATATTTTCACTTAAGGTAACCTAGACCACTTTGTAGGTTTCATCTTTCCATGTGCAAAACTTGAATTTATTAGTGTGAAAATGTGTTGGGATTTTGATGTATATAGGGTACAATCACAACAAGACTCTACCTCTTAAAAATCAGGATAGCTTTCTCCAAAATTTGAAAAGAAAACTAGAGATGGTTGAGTGACCAAAAACCCAAATAATATTCTAGAACAAATGACTAGGTGAAGGGAAATAGACACAAATATGAAAAGTGGAAAATGAAGGTGGATATGATATGTGAAATATGAAATGGTTTGAATGATGACTTTAACAACATTTATTTTGAATGATGACTAGTTTACAATATTAGTGCTAGACATGTATGAGAAACTCTAAAATGCAAAGTGCGATGATGAGTATACCTAATGCAAGTGATTATATAATTCAATGGTATGTAATGTGATGAAATGTAATATTTTTATTTTTTTATGTTTTGATAATGTTTTTAAGTTATTATATATATGTATATATAGTTTGACCAATGGGCTTAACAAATGCCACTAGGGCTTTTGGGGTGACCAAAGGGCTTATATATGCCTTTGGGGAATTTTGGGGTGACCTAGATGGTCATAGACCACCTAGGATCATTTTAGGGTGACCTAGATGGTCATAGACTACCTAGGAGCATTTTGGGGTGATCTAGACAATCATATACTACCTAAGAGTGTTTTGGAGTGACCTAGATAATTATAGACCACCTAGGAGAATTTTGGGGTGACCTAGATAGTCGTAGACTACCTAGGAGCATTTTGGGGTGACCTAGATATTCATAGACTACCTAGGAGAATTTTGGGGTGACCTAGATGGTTGTAGACTACCTAGGAGTATTTTGGGGTGACCTAGATAGTCATAGACTACCTAGGTACATTTTGAGGTGACCTAGATAGTCATAGACCACCTAGGAGAATTTGGGGTGACCTAGACAATCATAGACTTCCTAGGAGCATTTTGGGATGATATAGAAAGTCATATACTACCTAGGAGCATTTTAGGATGATCGAGACAGTCATAGATAATCTAAGAGTATTTTAAGGTGACCTAGATGGTTTTAGACTACCTATGAGCATTTTAGGGTGTTAGGATCCTCAATCCTAACATTATTAGTTAGTATTAGTTAGTATTATTAATCATTTAATTATTATATTATTAACTTATAAAGTGAACCATCACAACCCTTCATAACGTGAACCATCACGTCTCTTCATACGTGAACCATCATGTCTCTTCACCAACATAGCTTTAGGGTAGATATATATATTAGGTTTGTCATCCATATCAAATCATCCAAGAAGAATAATAATAAGCATAGATTCTAAGGAGGGATCCCCCTATAGTGGCAAAGTGATTACAAGGGAGCCCCATTTGAGTGGCCTGCGATTACATTTACATTAATTTGTTAATAATTTTATAGTAAGACCTTGGGGTCTTACCATTTGGTATCAGAGCCATGTGGGACCCAACCATGTGGTATTTGCTCAAGGAACTTCATCAAATCACTTCCGTACGTGAGTATCAAACTCAGTTTGAGGATATCACCAAACACAACATAAGGTTGGATGAATCAATTCTCATCAATAGCTTCATTAGTGGATTGAAAGAGGAAATTAGAATGGAGGTGACAAGGTTCAATCCCTATACCATGATGCAAACCTATGGATTGGCCAAATTAGCTGAAGACAAAATCAATGCACAACGTCGATTATGGAAACCACCTATGGAGAATTCATCAACCACATACATCGCTCCCAAGCCAACACATAATGCTGACCTCGATAAGGCAATAGAAGAAGAAAATGAAATAGAGGTAGACATAGTGATGGATACAACTGAAGATAGCACTAAATATGGTAACGATGAGGAAGGTAAGGAATATGAGGAAGCCACAAAAGATATAAAAAGAAGAGGAAGATGTGGAAAATAAGGACAATGAGCAAGAAATATCTCAAGACATTCCTAAAGTGACTCATTATGGCCAAACATGCACTCTATAAGAACTACACTCAATTTCCTCTCCAATAGTGAGTTATCACCATAGGGTCAAACCTATTAAAAAACAAGGCAAAAAGGTGATTGCACACTCCTCCATTGCCTCTCCTAGGGAACAACAGGAGAATGTAGAAGTTTTACCACCTCTTTTTATGCATCATTCTAAGGCATTTGAAGAACCCCAAGGATTGTCCTTCCCTCATCATCACACATTTACTAATATTTTTGGAAGCCCACCACTAATGCTATATCCTTCTCGATATCCCTACCTATGAAAGGATGCCATTAAAAGAGTCCAAGAACTTACACAAATCCTTCTTGGAAAACAAAGGACAAAGCTTCTCACTTTGAGCTTTGAGGACAAAGCTCTTTTTAAGGAGGGTGGCATGTTAGGATACTCAATCCTAACATTATTAGTTAGTATTAGTTAGTATTATTAATCATTTAATTATTATATTATTAACTTATAAAGTGAACCACCACAACCCTTCATAATGTGAACCATCACGTCTCTTCATACGTGAACCATCATGTCTATTCACCAACATAGCTTTAGGGTAGATATATATTAGGTTGGCCATCCATATCAAATCATCCAAGAAGAAGAATAATAAGCATATATTCTAAGGAGGGAGCCCCTTATAGTGGCAAAGTGATTACAAGGGAGCCCCATTTGAGTGGCCTGCGATTACATTTACATTAAATTGTTAATAATTTTATAGTAAGACCTTGGGGTCTTACCATAGGGTGACCTAGATGGTCATAGATCACCTAGGAGAATTTTAGGGTGACCTAGGCATATTTTAGGGTGACCTAGATGGTCATATATTACCTAGGTATATTTTGGGTTGACCTAATGATTTGTAGATATCCTTGGAGCATTTTAGGGTGACCTAGATTATTATAGACTACCTAGGAGCATTTTAGGGTGACCTAGATCATCGTAGACCACCTAGGTGCATTTTAGAGTGACCTAGATTGTCATAGACTACCTAGGCACATTTTGGGTTGACCAAGTAGATTGTAGATACCCTTAGAGCATTTTAGGGTGACCTAAACAATCATAGACTACCTAGGAGTATTTTGGGTTGACCTAGATAGTCGTAGACCACCTAGGAGCATTTTGGGTTGAAATAGAAAGTTTTAGACTTTATAGGAGCATTTTGAGTTGACCTAGACAGTCGTAGACTACCTAGGAGCATTTTGGTTTGACCTAGATAGTCGTAGAATTCCTAGGAGTGTTTTGGGTTGACCTAGATAGTTGTAGATAATCTAAGAGCATTTTGAGGAATTGTGGTGCTCTTTTAAGCATGGAAAGGCCATAGATGAAGGATGTTCAAGGGTTCAGTATCCTCGAGTCCTTCAACGGTGGCTAGATGGTAATTTTTTGGTCCGATCTAACTAGTGATGTCGAAAGGAACTAACCAATTTTCCATAAAATTATCCCTTAAGTGGGGTGACAAGTTGGAGTTTTTTTAGTTCTATTTCAGAATGAGGTCACCAACCTAAAAGTATCTAGGATGGACTTTCATATTATAGGCTCTCTTAATTCACTCTTGATAAATGCACAAGTGCTCGAGAGCATTTATGCATCGTTCATCAAGCAACGTAAGTCAATCTAAGCGAACCTACCATGTAGTGTCATAATCAATGAACTCTTGCATGGATATGCATAGTGATGGCATTTCTAAATATAGAGGTATGACCACCTCGGCACCATACACTAGTGATAATGGAGTTACCCCAATGGGCATCCGAATACTAGTGTGATAGGCCCATAAAGTAAGGGGTAATTGCATGTACCAATATTTGTGATTCTCTTTAACTATTTTCTTTAGGATGGAAATCACTATTTTTTTTGATGCCTCATTTTGCCCATTTGCTTTTGGATAAGAGGGCATCAAAAATCTATGCTGAATATTATACTTAGATATTAAAGCGCACACATATTTGTTATTGAAAGGCATCCCATAATTGGAAATTATCTTGGATGGAATACCAAAATGACAAATGATATTATGCGATATGAACTCCATGATGTGAGGTCCCATCATAGTGGTAATGGGAATTGCTTCCACCCATTTTGTAAAACACTCGGTATTCGTAATGATGAACGTGTGATGGACTAAGGATATGGATGAGATTTTTTTGATTAAATCAAACCCCCATTGCGATAACGACAAAACTGATTGAATCGGTTGTAAGGCCTAAGAAGGTACGTGTGTTAGGTTAGAATGGTGTTGACACTTTACACACTTCTTAACATAAGCACAACAATCTCACTCTAAGGTTGGCTAATAATAGCCCATGCAAAGAATGTGCTTTGCGATAGCCATGCTGTTGAAATGGCCACCACATGTATCATTGTGTTCTTGGGTGATTGTCCAAAATGACTCTTGATGCTCTAAGCAACGAAGGAGGATACCTTCATAGCTTCAATGATACAAAATATCTCCTAGAAAGATATACTTTACCACTTTTTGTTTAAATATTTGTTTGGTAGTATATGACAACCTAGAAGGGATATTACCAAGCTTGAGGTAATCTTTGATTTGAGTACACCAGTCCTGATGTGAGGAAGCCTTGATTGCATGAATTACCTACATATTTTGAAGTTCATCCCAAGAAAATGCTGATTGGGAGAGAACTTGTAATAATAGCATTGTGCTACTATCAAAAGAAGTTTGAGGTAATAGAGTCCCCCAAGTAGCACGACTTAGGTGATCATGAATTTGTGAGAATATTTCCTGAGGAGGTTCAATCTAAATCAAGTGGACTTATAGCATGGATTGAGTGTTCTCACACTCAACCACAAATTACAACAATATTTTTACTTGAATGGTTGTCATATCATTAGCAGGGTTATATGAGATTAAAGACCCCGATGAGGCCATTGTATCCACAAAATGACTCGATGAGCAAGGGAGTGCCTTGATATCGTACCATTTGAACTTTGTAAAAATTTTATCCACAAGGGATTTATAGGATTGCAACTTGCATTGGTAAATACCTTTGACCTAGTTTACAATGAGCAAGGAGTCACTAAAATATTGAGCTTGGTTATTTTCATGGTGACAACCATTTGAAGACCTATGGGCAAGACTTCATACTTGATATTGTTATTGGTGCATGGGAAATTGAGTTTGAACTATAGGGGTATTGGAGCCCCTTGAGGTGTGAAAAATACAATTCTCATGCCATCCCATTGCTCACACTTGGAGCCATTAAAAAATAGAGTCATATCAGCCTATGACTCAGGCTTGTCAGAATCAGGTGATTATAATATTTGGAAGACTTTATCATCAGGAAGCTCCACACTAAGAGGTTTGATCATCCAATAGATGAGCCTCTATGAGTTGATCAACGATGACCTGACCTTTAATTGATTTTTTTCCAATAAATTCAAGGTCAAACTCCATCATCAACATGATCTATTTTGTCGTGCGACTATTGTGACAAGTACGAATCATCATATATTGCAATGGATTCTATTTTGATACAACATACGTGGTATGACTAAGCATGTAATGGCATAACTTGGTGGTTAAATCTTCTCTAGGCATAACATTTCAATGTATGTGTACTTGATTTTATAATTGACCAAGGTGCGGCTAAGGTAGTAAGTAGCCTATTCCTTATGCAATTCATTCTTTTGGACTAACATGATGTCCAAGGCAATATCAGTGGCTGAGATGTATAAGCGAAATGACACTCCTGGTCGAGGTGGAGCCAATACTAGCGGTGAAGCCAGGTATTGTTTGATTACATCAAAGGTAGCTTGACAATCATCATCCCAATGAAATGTGATCCCATTATGTAATAGTTTGTTCATGGGCCAGTATTTATCCGATAATTGTGCTATAAAGCACTTGATGGATGCGACCTTACCCTATAGGCTTCATAGTTGCTTGATGGTAATTAGGTGAGGCATCTCAAGGATTGCCTTGGATTTTTTGGGATCTACTTTGATGCCTCTTTTAGAGATGATGAATCCCAATAGTTTTCTAGATGTGACATCGAAGACACACTTCTTGGGGTTTAATATCACATTGTGTTCAATAAGGTGATCAAGGACTTTGCTCAAGACATTGAGATTCTCATGGCGCATTAATAATTTGGTCAATAATTCATCCATGTAATCTTCAAAAATTTTGTACATATAGTCATGGAAGATGTATGTCATGGTGCACTGGTAGGTAGCATCGACATTTTTAAGACCAAAAGGTATGACCTTATAGTAAAATATCCCCTAGGGCATTGTGAATGTTGTCTTGAGTTGGTCCTCTAGATTGATACAAATCTGGTTGTACCCAAAGAAATCATCCATGAGGGATAACATTTTGTGGCCCACTATGACATCTACCAGGGCATCGATATTTAGAATGGGAACTCATCCTTGAGACTTGCTTTGTTTAGGTCTCAAAAATCGATGCAAATGTGAATCCTCCCTTCTGTCTTCTTGACAAGAACCATGTTGGACAACCATGGTAAATAGTCCACTAATATTATGAACTTGGCATCCAATAGTTTTTGTAGCTCATATTTCACCATCAAGGCTATTGTCAGATGTATTTTTCTCAAATTTTGATTAATTGGATTGGCCTTCAAATCAAGCGTCAGATTATGCATGAATATATATGGATCTAGTCCTAGCATCCATTATGTAGGACCATGCAAAAGCTTCCTTCTTCTTGATGAGAAGAGGTATGTAATCAACTTGCTCGACAAGGGATAAGATTTCCCCTAACTTTATGCATTGAGGATTCTCAGTATTTGAGCTGATATATTTATCAATCGTTGGTTTGATCAACATATGTGACACTCCTCTAATTTATGGAGAGTGGGGATCATATGAATATCATCCGCTACATTTATATCATCGATGGAAACATCAAGTTATTTCTTAATATGAAAGACATCATGAGTAGGCCTTAGAGATAAATGAAATGCTTGTAACATCTCATTGCAAGGCTAGTACTCAAAAGGTGATGGGGGAGAATCTCCTTGATCAAAGTCAATTACCCTGAAGTTGAGGTGCAACAACTTTGATGGGTTATCCAGATCTCGCATGGGTGCAAAATGATCTATGGAAATTATGTTTATGGATGGATGATTTCCCCTAGGTGGTTTATGGTGTCTATTGACATCTGGGTGTTGCAAGACTTGTGGAGGTGGTTATGATGGAGGCGGAATGATTAGAGGCAGTCGATGTGGTGATGGGAAAAATTACCCTTATATAGGGATAAGGTCTCACCAGATAGGGTCATGCAAAGGGGAACATATGCAAATAATCCTCATGCTCATCATATAATAGGACAATCCATGCATACTCAACTTGTGGACTAGAAGAGTTGATGGACACCACTTCATAATTTGACTCATCATCAGATGTCCACTCATAGGAAGACCCTTGATATTATTCCTCATTGTCATGTGGAAGGGTATGCAAAATTTCACCCCTTTCATAGGATTGGATGACATCACAAGATACCTCTTGATATCTCATGGGTGCAAGGAAGTAGTCTCCCAGTGAATAGACCCGATTAGGGTTGGCATAGAGATCATACACAAGATCATCCCTATAATTTGAGCTTAGGAACTACAAACTATCAGTGAGGACCTTAAGAGGCATAGGATTTTTGTGACCCAATATTGACTTATAATAAGGTATTTGGTACTATGGCTAGTAAGGAATATGAGTGCCTTTCTCATACAAGCCCAACCCATAACCATACCAATTGTAGAGATGAAGATATCTCATGGTGAAGTCAGGGTTGGACATGTAGTTGATATCCTTGGAAAGTGTCTCTTCATCCTCTTCCTACTACTGATAAGGCTCTATTCCATAGTCAAGACCCTCATAAATTAAATTTTTTTGATTTGGGGGTAGGTCAAGAGGCACGATAGTGCCTATGGAAAGATGAGGTTGACCCATATCTTGAACCAACTCAATGGTAGGAGTAGTTGTGATGTTCCTAACTAGGTATTATTCTAGATATATGGTGGATAAATGCACTGTGACTTGTGGTGGCAGAGAACGAGGGGATGAGAGCAAGGCTTGAGTTGATTCAATATTGGCCTCATAGGGTGGATCCTCATCCACTAGACTAGGAATATCACCTATGGATATGGTGGATATGGTTGGATAGGCCTTTTACCCATGTTACTTGGTGGAGGATTCATTGATTATTAAGGTATATCTAGGGATTTATATGATGAGGATGGTGTGGTAGAAGATGATGATGGATTAATTGAAGGTGATGGTGCAAGATTCAGAACTTGTATGGATGCATTCTATATATAATCAAAATGGGTTGACGATAAGGTCAACTCAGGGAGTTGTTGCACCAAGTTGTAGTACTTGAAGGGCTCAAGGTTTGTAGAGATGACATGCACTTGCCCTTCATAGGTGTACTTTAGATACTAGTGAGTGATGGAGGGTACACACTTCATGTCCCTAATACAAGGTCTACCCAGCAAGATATTGTATGACATCTCACCCTCCAAGATGTGGCATAGTGTCGGTATGGTATTTTATCCTACCTAGATAGGTAAGACTATTGTACCAACTATTGAGCACATGGCATCATTAAATGCTCAAAGGATGTAGGTAGATGCGACAATATGATATTTTGATAGCCCAAGATGTTTGAGATTTATTGTAGTGATGATGTTGTTGGATGAACCAGTGTCGCTCAAGAATCTTCTATAGGGTGTTCTATTTCTACATGCGATGATATGCAAGGGAGGATACACCATGTCATTTGAAACTGGATTGAGCTCATATTCCTAAAAGGTGATCACTAGTTTCGTACATTGCCAAAAATACCCCATGAAATTGTTAAAGGAGTTACACTCCTAGGGCTGTAGCTCGATCGCCTTGAGGATCTCCATTAGAGATTCTCTATGAGGTAGATATTGTTGAATAAGCTCATATATGGAAAGCTAAGAATATGTTTTTCTCAGGCTCTGAGTGAGCTTGCTCTTTATTGTGACCATGGGCCAAGGTGGGAGGTTTCGCATTGGAGTCAGCAAAGGCTATGACATTGAAGGAGTGTCGCTCAAAACCATAGGTGGTGCGACTAGACCGGAGTATCATCTATTCCTTTTCACAATAATGATCATGTTGATGAATCCTTTATTAGGGGGTTCCTAATGGACCTCATTCACATTTTGGCACTGGCTTTGCTTGTTCCACATGGGAAGGCAATGGGTCTTTAAAAACACCCATATATTGATTATTTGGTGTGATAGGGTTGTTGACCTGAAGGAAATTCCTATCAATCATATATTGTACCAAGTGATTGAACTTATAGCACATCTGCACGTCATGCCCATTTTACCTATAAAAATTGTAGTATAGGTCTTCATGGTATCCTTTGGGCTTTGGTATATTTGGATCAATGGGTTGACTCTCAGGTAAATTAATTATGTTAGCTACATAGAGGTGCTCAAAAAAATATTCCATGGACTCTAGAATGGGTGTAAAATTTTTCTTAGGGTGATGTTGTTGATTTTGCCCTTGGTTTGGATGATTATCCTTGTTGTAGTTTCTAGGTGTGGCCTTATAATTGGGATTTTGAGGTGGCACTGGTTGCGCAGGACTTAGAACACTAATGGTAACTTGATTAATTGATGCTGGATTAGGTTACACTTAGTTGTTCTTGGTATTCTTGTTCCACTCCTTGCAAGGTTTCACAATATCTCCCTCTTGAATATTGATGTCTTTGGTTGTCCTAGCTTGTGCTAGAGCATCTTCAAGAGTGGGATATTGTTGGAGTTGTAGCAATAAGGAGATTGGATTTAAGTAGATATTAGCAAAAATTTGAGTCAAATCCATCATGGTGAGTAAATATGGTAGCTTAGCAAGAAATTCTCACCACCTATTGCCATAGCTTACAATTGACTCATCATCAAACTATTTCAACCCTGCCAGGTCCATCACTGCCACCTTCCACTTGGTATTGAAAGAAATGTGTTTTAGGAATGCATCTATGAGTTGATCATGATTGTAGATTCTATGATTTGGGAGTTGGGTGTACCACTCTACTATTGGTATAGAGAGGGTAGTCAAGAATATACTCAAAAGCAAAGCATCATTATCCTAGATACCAAAGCATTGGCTTAGAAACTTGGTAATATGCTCATGCGCATCTTCATCTCCATTAAAGGTAGCTAGGTGGGGCATCTTAAACTACTATGGATAGGAAGGTGTAGGTAAAAAAGTATGGAGCGATTGACCATGCAACTGGCATAAAGTGGGCTTCTAGGACCCAAACCTAGAGGTCTTGTTTTCCATTGATTCTAGGCACTCTAGAAACACCCTATATGCATTAGAGGATTTGATCTCATCTTATTTTCTTTGATCCTATGATAGAGGGTGAGGAACCTCAGGCCTATTGTAAGGTGGTGGAATATTACCCCCTTGCCTCGACAAGGCATCTCAAGATATTCCACTTCTGGCTCATGCTCAGTGTAATCGTAAGGCATCTCATGAGCTAGCCTATAAGGAGGGGTAACTACCTATGGTAGGCATTCTATGTTTGGCCAGGGAGACAAGTCCCAATTTGGCCTAGGAGGTCATAGAGGCAACATTGTGTAAGTCCTAGGAGGCCTATCTTGGATGAAAGTGAGTTACCTCTGATGGACTTCCTATCTATGGGTACTAGGGGTAGGAACCCATTCATGTAAGGTTTTTTGAAATAGCTTGTTGGTCTACTGTTCAATCCTTTCTTTCTCTATTTGATGCAAGTGGTCCAAGCATTCTTTGTCTCATCAAAGCTGCTTGAATTACACTTGGTTTTTAGTATATATTGTGATCACTTGATTGATTTGTTCCACTATGCGAGGTCTAGGAACCCTAGCAACGTTACCCCAAGGTCTATCTCACTTAGGGTGATATGAGATATCAATCACATGCTTCCCTCGATTGAGGGTGGTTGCATTCACTTGAGTTACATCATGTGATATTTATACTCTGTAGGTGTAGAGGTACATCATGCTCACACAATATACTATTCTTGAGGATAATCAAGGATTTCCTCATGCCTTTCTTCATTGATAAGTAAGGGAAGGGCTAAGCTGGCTCACCCTAGCTGATGAGTATCATACTCATCCTAGTACCTAGGTTGTTGTAACCTATTAGGGTAGTGTAAGGGTGAAGTGTTATCAATTAGCCCTACCCAATGTGTGTACTCTAGCTCTTGACCATAAGTGGGTGTGTTAGACCTATCAGGCATGTAGATGCATGGTACTTCTCTATCTACTAGCGCCTTAGTGCATGACTACATTTCATCAAATAAGGCATGCAAAGTGTCTAGATATTGGGAATATGCTCCTAGATTAGGATCAAAACTTGCAAGGGTGTCCCACATAGGGCTCCCTTGCAGGTGAAGTTCCTGACTTGCTATTTTGGGACTTGGGTGAGTAGAAGGCCATCAAGGAGGTATGACCAGGTCCTTGGGGCTAAATCGAAGATGACTCGTGTCTCCTAGTCCACTCTCTGTAGTGTCCACTCTTGAGTGGGCTTGGCTACAGGTACACACCATTTCTATTACCTACCAAATCCTAGATGATTATCTCCTTTACAAGTTTTTATAAAGAAGCACAAAAGAATGGAAACACGTAAATAAAACAAGTGTTTATATCTTTTAAGGATTATGTGTGTTCCCTAAGATATTTTGTGTGTTTAGATTTATTTTTTGTAAAGAATACCTTGTGTCACGTATTTTTCTCTTGTTGGATGATATTCTTGTGTTTAATTGGATTTCGCCTGTATGCTTGCATCTCAACAACCAAAAATGAAATTCTGGTCATGTAAACCCACCAAAGTATGGATATGAAGCCTATACTCAGTCAGGGAGCACATGTCCTACCAATCCTCACCAAGTACTCACTTGGTTAGAGTTATATCCTTCAAATAGAAGTATATATAAATTTTCCAAGCTATGTTAGATCTTGGAGCCGACCTTGACCAAAAACAAGGGTTCATGGGATTTGAGACAATGGATGGAGATGAAACCCACCATCGTTAATATCTACTAATGGTTGGTGATGAAATCTAAATCACTAGTGTTCAAATGGAACATGGTGTGTGTGGTTCTTTTTAAGCTTAAAAAAAGTATACAATGAAGCACTCAATTATCTTTCACTAAATGCAAGAAAAGGATGTTTTACTTTCAGAAATCTAGATAAAAAGCAACCTACAAAATGAAAACCTAAATGATAACCTACCCATTAGGTAGGCTACAAGCAAGAAAGCCATAGAAATACATTTCTAATTAATTCCTTTTCAGTTTTTCTTATTTTTTTTGTTGTTTTTGCAATTATAGAAAAGTAAAACCTATCTTTCTACCTTTCAAGCAAACAAGGGAAGCAAGAAACACCAAAACTGAGCAATTTATGACTGTAGAAAAGAAAATTGGAGGTTTAGGCACTTACCTTGATGGCCTAAAAGCTTATTGTTTCTAGAATTTTGAGCAGAAAAGCTTCTACTTTATGGTCATCCCAGGGTGGGATGACAGCCAGTTTGGGGGCCATTCTAGGATGGGATGGTTGTGTGGCCATCCTTGGGTGGGGTGGCTATTAGTTTCAAGGTCATCTCAGGCCAAAATGACCAGTACCTACAGAATAAAGGTAAAATTGAGGTCAGATATTAACCAACACAATTGGGATAGGGTCCCATCATGATCACCATTAAAGTAAGGGAAAAATGGTGCACCTAACAATGTTAAACGAGATGCATCTACTGCTAGTATTGATTAAGCATTACAAAAAGACATCAAAGTAAGCATGATAAGCCAAATAAGTGCAAGAAAGAAATTTTTTATTTATTATTTGATAGACTAAATCACGGTTACATAAATTTCCCCTTGAGGGCTCTAGATTGATACACTCGTTACAAAATGGTGCCCAAGTATTAAATCCTTTCAATAACTTGGGTGCACTTCCAATGTTCTTCCTCGTACCCACAATTTAAGTGGGTGGGCCTATAATTCCACCTCTTTGTTCTTTGATGTTATGATCCTATTCTCCTTCCTCATGCACTATAAGACCTGCAACTACACACAAGGAAACCAAATTTTGTCAATAGCAAGTGTGAATTATGAAGCATGCAAAAGCAATACATGCAATAATAGACTATAAAGTGGAAATATGCAATGTGACCATCCAAAAAAATTACAAATGATTCCAAAACTTAGAAATATACATAAAAATTTATTTTGGACTGATCTAATTTAAATAATTAAGGAAATTGCAACCATATTTGTCCCGATTACGTGGTGTGCCTAGTAAGCCTGCAAAACCCAAAACAAGTGATTTATGGTCCTAAACATCTCCAAATCAAACTAAACTTGGAAATCATGTATAAAATCATATTTAGAGAGGAACCATGTAAAAATATTAGCATATATTTGATCACATATTCATGTGCATCCTCGGGTGAGCCTAGTGAACCTGTAAAATACTAAAAACATTATATCTCACTCAATATAACTCTAAATTGCATGAAATTTGAATAGTAGGTTCCTGATATATCTATGCTTCAATATATGACCATCCCTTGTAGGGATGGTGGTTACTGTAATATACTAGGGACCGTCCTGGGGTGGGATGACCACCAGTTTTACTGATTTTCTACCACTAATTCCTCTATGAATTGGTAAAAAAATCTCTCAATGGTGTTGTCATAAATTTTGGTGGTGAAATTCACTCCATTGGTTTAGTTTTGTAAACAAATTGCGCCTCTTGAATCACTCAAGAACCTCCTTTAGTAGGTAGATATTTTTATGGAAAATGCACAAAAGGTTGAGGGGAAATCTTGGCAACACTATGTTGCAATGTCACAAAACTCCTCTCTATGTTTTGGGTGGAAAATGGATCCGTTTTATGTTAGAGTTAATATGCTACAGTAAATATGATAATTACCTCATTTGGTAATTTGTAGATTCTCCTAGGTAGATTTAATTTACCACATGGTAAAAAGTAGTTTGTTACTTTTACCATTAGGTATTTACTTTTACTATTTACCTACAAGATATTCACTATGGAATATATTGGGGTTAGTAGGTTAGTAGTCATAGTCAATTTAACTACGTTGTTATCTGTTAGTAAGTTAGCACTTATTTGTGAAGCGTGTTGTTGTTAGCGTCAAGTTAGGGGATATTATTTTGTTAATATTTTCTAAGGCTATTTCTAGCCTATGTTGTATTATTTAATCCCTTTGCATATAATATATTTCCTAATGCTTACACTCCAATTTCTAATACTTTATAGCCAAAGGAAGCCTATGGCCAAATGGGCATGTAAGGACATGTAGGGCAAGAGGCACCATTTATCTAGAACTTGTCATGCATTGGAAGGGGAAAGGAATCTCCAATTTTGGCCTCCATTCTACAACATGTCATAAGGATTCTACGCCCTCAGGTTTGCATGCTTGAATAGGTAGGATAAATGGCAATATTTGGGTGCCATTTATCCAAAATTTGATTTTTTGTGAGTCAAAGGCCATGGTCTTCCCACCCAGGGATGGTCACTTGTGACCTTCCTTGGGTAGTACGATCATGAATTATGACTGTTCCAAGGTGGGACGATCATGCCTATGTGGTCCAAAACCTCCCAAGAGTGGGGTAGAGCCTTCCAAGAGTGGTTAGGACCACTGTGTAACCTCTGAGGGTTGCCCTAGGGGTCCATATGATGTCAATTAGCCAATGCTTTTGGTTGCCTAATCGAATTGACATTGTCTATAGTTACAAGGAATTAAAACACGTTTTGGATGTTTGTCTCCTCAGTACCACATGTAATATTTTATATATTCCTTGATCAACCTTTTAACTACACTAGCTTCTAGAGCTACTTTAGAAAACTTAGTCATAGAAGAGGGTGTGGGTAATGTATTCACTTACAATAAGAGTAACCTATCTTAGGATGGAGGATGATGTAAGTGGGATGATATGGTGGGTAAGCAAGTTGAGTAGATATAGGTGTAAATGATATGGACATGGAATAAGTTTTCTTTGTTGCCATATATACTAGTGAATCTGCTAGTAGAGATACTAGTGGTGAAGGGGTTGATGCATATGACACCAATGGATATATGGTGGATACTTCAATGGATGGTGATGAAAATGAGGTGATGGGTTTGATGCTAAGAGTTAAAGGGGAAGTTGGAGATGATGTACCTCTAGGAGAACATTGGTTGCACTAGTTGATGGTGAAGGAAATGCAACAAAAGAAATGAGATAAGATTAAGAAGCAAGATTAAAAAAAGTGAAAGTGGAGAAGTGGGAGTAATAGAAGCAAAAGGTAAATGGAAGTGAACACATTAGTGCCCACTACCTTGGTTGTTTGAAAATTAGGATGAGTTCCTCCTTGAAATTTTTCCCTCCTCAAGTTGAGGTGTTTTTTATTACTATTATTGTGCTACCATAATTTTTCAAACATGGAACCATAGGTATTCCCATTTAATTTATATTGCTTATCTCTTATTTTGTTGTACTTTAGAGATAACAAGCACCAATGTGGTTGGTGTATTAGCACAAGGTAGACTTTATAGATTTTTGGTACTCCCCCTTTTATTCAATTTCTCTTTACACTTCTTGGGTGCCTCTAATCCCAAATGGTAGAGAATTTTCCATAAAATGAGCCATATCATGTTGGCATAATTGATGTCTTTATTTCATACCTCATATTTTTCCAAGCAAGGATTTTTTCAATTAGAGTAACCTAACTTTTCCAAAGCTCTTAGTTTTTGATGATTCATTTTAATATCTAGGTCAAAGTTATCTTTTAACTTGGTTAGAAGGAGTTCCACTTTGGGGGATTGTTGTACCAACCATGTACTTCATATTTATACCATGTGTGCTTCATAAGGTGATTAAGGATAGTTCCTTGCTAGGGTTCACCTTCTTATCTATATAATACCTCTTCTCATGTATAATGAAGGTATCCAAACCCTTATCCTTCATAGTTTTCCTAAAATACCTATCTATGTCATATTTTCTTGATGTTGCTCCAACCTCATATCCCTTAGAATATCCTATAATAACCTATGGAACCCTTGGATCTTAGGAATAATATTCATGATGAGATATTTTAGTGGGTAGAAGGTAGTCTTCTTTTGCCCTCTAAAGTACCTCATATCCACATAGTCTAGTTTCTTGGCATATTTAAGGTCGATTATAGTGTGGTACAAATACCAAAAAATCAAAGGGTAGGGCTAAAAATCTAGAAAGGTAAATGAAGGATCATGATATTTGCAATTAAAAATCCGTATTCAACCATTATTGTGACTTCAATAGTTGTTAGGACTCATATAATAATATAGTTGCTTTATCCCTCACCTTATCTATGATCACATTGTAAACTTCTTCATAGAAGTGATTCAAATATTTCCTACTTCTTAGCAAGGTATATTAATGTAGTCCACCACTAAGAGAGGCTCCTGATATCTTCCCATTTTATCCAACTACAAGATTGAAAACTAGTCTTTCTTTTGATACATGATCAGCTAGACTAGATACAAGGTGCATGTAAAATTCATCTTCTTGGATTTATTTAAGTATTATCCATATAGTTTATGATGTATCAAGCATAATAAATCATATATGAATACCTAGGGTAAGTCTCAATTGCATTGAGGATGGCAATGTGCTCATCGTTGTAGACACCTAAAATATGTCATATTGAGGAGACTACCTAAATGGACTCCTTTTAGACCATGTAACCCACCTTGGGTAGCCTTTGGGCTAATATAGTGCTTTCAGCACTTAAATAGGGACATATTCCTTTGCATCTAGGGCTGTATCACCCTGAGACAACCCCCAAATCAAGACCATATCACCCTGATATGATCGCATCAAAAAGTAGAATTTAAAAATAGAGAAGGATAGCTGGTAGTCATTTATACTAGTTAACCTTGCGTATGATTCCACATCGTGATTTAGTGCCTTGCATGAGCCAAAATAGAAAAATTATATGCAATTATGAATCACATGAGATTTCAAAGATAAGCATTCACTTTTCTTAATGTGAACTGCCTCTTCACTTTTTCATGCAGGGTGCTTTTCTATTTTGAGGCTTCCATCTAAGAAGTCTATAAAATAGCATTCACCCCTCAGTTTTAATGATCCTCAATATTTGTATTTTTGTAATGAAGTGTTGTCAAATTCAATACACAAATTTCAAGATTTCGAAGTGCTACCTATTTCGATCTTCCAAACCATTTTTCTAAAAGTTATACCATTATATTGCTACAAGGATTGAAGGTCATTCTTCCACCTTCCATGTAGATCGAACACTTCTACTTTAGTGAATGACTGATCCGCTAAACTACTCTTACAATGCACCAATCCATCGATAAAACCCTAGATCAAACCTAGAAGTCACCTTGACTCAGCCACAAGAAACACAGTCCCAAGATAGCGGTCATCTTAACTCGAGATGACATATAGGTAAGGTTGTCTTGCCTCGAGATGACCTCTAGCAGAGATATGATTTTTATATATTTTCTTATTACAATAGCTTCAATTTTATTTTTCCTACTTTTTATAGTAGTTTATATTTTTGTTCATGCATTCGATTTAGTTATATTTTAGTATTCACTTCATTTAATATGGGCCCAATCTCGTTGGGCTCTTCATATGCTATTGATATCATTTTGGTTTCTTTGTGTGCAGATTACAGGTTCACGAAGACTATAAAGAAACTTCTCAAAGTAGCACTCACAAAAAATTTACCTTTACATTGTGTTAGGATGGAAGATCTTATAGAGTGCATCCAAAATTATATGTTGTAATTCATTGTATTGAATTGGTAGAAAATCCCCTCAAAGGGGATCTCATTGTAACCTCTTTGGAAAGAATAAATATCATTAATAAAAGGGCACCATATTTATATACTATTTTATCATTGTTGTTGCAATTGCTATCTTTCACTTATTTTCATTACATGGGTGTACGATTTTCTTGCTATCATATGGTGATCATGGTGGGACCTCATGGTCCCATGTTTACCCTTTTAATAGTTTTCTAACAATTTTTTGCATTTTATAGGTACTCCTACACCACCGTATCAAGGTGAGATGACCTCTGTTATGTAGTCATCTCAGGTTAGGATGACCTTTGGTAAAAAAGCAAAAACAATAGAAAATTGTATCTACATTAGACGTAGGCTAGCAAAGTAAGTGCATTTATCATTATTTTTCTATTTTCATAAAGAAAAGTAAAAATATTTTTCAAATTACAAAAAAGAATACAATTTTTTTTAAGTTTCGGGTCTCTATCTGTGATCGTATCAAGTCCAAACAACCCCTATCTATGATCATATCAAGTCCAGATGACCTAAAAATATGATTGTCTCAGGTCCAGATAGCCTTTGTCTATAGTCATATCTATGAGAGATGGCCCCTTGTCTGCTACTATTTGGTTTACCTACTTGTTGCTTGATCAAAGGCTATACATCATATAGGGTTCTACATTACAAAATATATTTTTTTGCATTAGTAAAAAGAATAAAAATCATTGTATGCTCTTTGATTTACTTTTACAAATTTAAAATGAACCCTCACACACACACACACACACACAACAAGTTAACATTAGTTAGTTGGATTTCATCACCAATGACCAGTAGCAATCACATGATGTGGGCATTCATCTCCCATAATGGATTGGCCCCATAGCAACCATAGTAGCCCCAAGTGAGTGGCTTTCTAGATTTCATCACCATAAAGTCCCCTACTTTTGGGTGCACTCAAAGTAGGAAGGATTAGCAAGCCCCTTAACCATAGGGCTTTCAATAATTAGTGGAACATAGTTATCATTCTTGTCCATACCTGTATGAGGGTTAAGTGAAAGCATGGGTATGTTGATAGTAGAACATTAGATAGTATGACCCCTTTAGGGGTTCTTTATTTCCATAGGTTTACCTTGAGCCATATCTAGTGTAGGAAGCCACTTTTATTGTTTGAGTTATATTCCTCGATAGGGGGTGTGCTCAAACTACCTTTAGTAGATTTTTATTTTGTTTACCCTTAGTCATCATAGGAATAGGGGTTTAAACATCAAAACACACTAAAAATAGTAATAAGAATCATAATAAAAATCAAAATTTAAAAGAGATAAACACATTATTTTCTTGTTTGTTTCTTTACTATTTGGCTTAATTTAGATCATGGTAATAACATACAATCAAGCTCGATCAAGGGCTAGTACTACTAAAAACTTGCAAGGAGACATGGAACATCTCAAATCATTCTAGAGGATATGGCCATTCCTGAATGGCATCCTAGTTTTTACAAGGAATCTAACCTTTAGGAGATCCCTATTCAAGATGCATCTATAGGTCCTCAATATGATCAGAGTGATGAACTTCCTAGTCAAGATACTCTCTATGCTTTCTCTAGATAAAATTCTTAACACATGGAGGGTCCTAGTAGATCAGTGTTATGCATTCATATCTTGACTCACCCTACCACCTAATAAGAGCATGAGAAAGAGTATATACCATGGCCAAACCTAGATGATCAAGCCACCCTACTTGATCACCCATGGATGAGTCAAAAATATGCTCATCTAGATAGGTACGACACTCATCATCCTAGTAATATAACCATGTCAACTCATGCATTTCTCATAGATGAGGAGGAGGAAGACTTAGATCATCCTCCTACTCAATATGAAGAGTACTCTACACAAGCACATTGTACCTCTACACCACTTGAGTACATAGAGCTTACCTTTAAGCCTGAATATCATGTCAATGTAGCCTCCCTTGATCATGGGAAGCAAGTGGCCAACCCTTCTAGGGTTGAGAAGCAAGTCAAGCCCATTCATATTAATACGAGGGCCAATCAACCCCATACAACTAATTAGATAGATCTAGCATCTAAGCCAAACATTGGTAGACAAGAGTAGTTGAACCAATTATGACTAGATAAATAATGCTTAGATCAGTGACACCAACTGAATCAGCAAAGGTTGCACCAACATAGGTTGCATAAACAATAGTTACATTAAGAAAAATTGCAAAAATCATTGCATGAGATGGTTCCTACCCCTAGCACCCATAGGTTATAGGTCCATCAAAGGTACCTCATACAACATCAAAACCTACCACCTAGGCCAAACCAGAACCATCCTCCTTGTATGCCCCTCCAACACCATAGGTCTAAACAACATCAACCATACAACCATCAACAAGAGTATGAGATCTATGAGGACCTTCAGTTAGATTACCAAGAATAGGGGTATCCTGAGTTACCTTATGAGGATATGGTTGATGACCACATTCAACCACCTCACCCCAACTAGAAATCTTTTACCTCCACCTCCTCAAGGAAAAAGGTATACCAATAAGATCATTTCACCGAATGCTTACCAATTGCTAACCAATCACATTAGTTCTCTAGAGAAACAAACTTTAAGCATAGGTTATCAAAAACCTACTTTGCATCAATTGTGCAACCAACCCTTACATCCCTTAGTTCCATCTCCTCCATATCCTGAGCATTTTGAGATGCCAAAATTGGATAAGTTTAAAGGAGATGAAGATGCTCAAGAGCATATCACAAGCTTCATGAATATGTGCTTTCATATTTAGGATGATGATGCCCTTATGCTTAGGATATTTCTCATAACCCTAGTTGGGCCAACCTTAGAGTGGTATAATCATTTACCATGACACAACATACACTCCTTTGAACAACTAGCAAATGCATTCTTAGAACGCTTCTCATTTAGCATCAAGAAGAAAGCAACATTGATTGACCTATACAACCTTAAAAAATTTGAAGAGGAGTCAGTCATGGATTATGGCTAAAGATGGAGATCAACTATTACAAAATTACCATTTACCTTACCTATTACAGAGCTCACTAGACTATTTACTAAGAGTTATTCAAAATAGATTTCACTCTTACTACAACTCCAATAGTACAAAATATTTGAGGAAGCCTTAGCTTAGGAAAATGTTATTGAGGACATCAAGGTCCAAGAGGGAGAGATCAAGCTCCAAAAAAGGAGTGGAACAAAAATTCTAAAGGAAACTACATACAACAAAAGTTAACTTTAGTAAATCAAGTTGTCTTAAGTGTACCAGGGCCTTCACAACAAACTACCCCTCAATCACCTAATTATCAAGTGCAATACCCAACCACATAGTATAATGCTCAACCTTAGTAGAATCAATGGATGAATCAACAATGTCATCCTCCTCACTAGTATACACCATTGCCTGAACCATTGGCTTCTATTTTTCATTGACTATGCGAGGCAAAGGCCATCACTCTACCTAAAGTTCGACAACAAGATCCAAATAAGCCAAAAAATAAGAATTATAGAGAGGATTTACATTATATCTATCATCATCAAAATGGTCATGACATTCAAACTTGCTATACATTCAAGAACCTTGTGCAAGACATGATAGAGAGAAATGAGCTTCAAATCGATAATCCTCTTGCTACAAACAAACTAGAATATTAGCATATTCTAAGATCCATTACCTACACATGGGGGGAAGGAGAAAAACCAAGGAAGGGGGAGGGGTACATACAACCCCACCACATCAAGGCTTTTTTGGGATGATTAACATAGTGACAAGGAACCAAAGATACCCGAACCAACCTACACAACCTGTAGGTCCAACCCATGTTCCTTCAACATCATAACCATTGCTGCAACCAAATCCAATCCAAATTCTACCACCTCACCTAATGCTCATGATAAGGAATAGACTCACTCAAAGTCTAAATATGGCATCGATAAAACTTTCCATATACGAGCTAATCCAATAGTCAACTCCACATCGAGAGGCTCTCATGGAAATTCTAAAGTCAATTGAACTACAACCACAGGACCCTAACTCTTTCAATAATTTTGTGGGGCATGTTCAAAAATGCAAGGAGCCTATTATAACATTCCATGATCATGAAATCAAGTTGATACCCACTAACATAGTTGATCCTCCACTGCATATCATTGCTAGTGTGAATCGGATCCCTTATAAATGGGTCTTGATAGATATAAGTTCCTCCATTAATATTATTACCACTATTGCACTTCAACATCTTAATCTTCCATCATCACACATTGTAGCATCTACATTCACCCTTTGAGATTTTAATGATGCTCTATGCTCCACCATCGATACAATAGTCCTCCCTATTTAGGTTGGGCTAAAGATAATTCCTACATTGTGCCACATCTTGGAGGGTGCAATGTAGTACAACATACTACTTGGTAGACCTTGGATCCATGATATGA
Organism: Wollemia nobilis; assembly: GCA_028583015.1. Classification (NCBI taxonomy): domain Eukaryota; kingdom Viridiplantae; phylum Streptophyta; class Pinopsida; order Araucariales; family Araucariaceae; genus Wollemia; species Wollemia nobilis. The sequence goes on from JAQPPZ010003275.1 coordinate 754,007, forward strand.
AGTGCATCCCTTCCATATTGCACCAATGCATCAAGTACATCCATGAAGGGTAGGTTCATGTAGTTCCTATAGACTTAGAGCCCTTCAAGTTCTGCAATATGGTCAATCATCCACAAGAGTCTACCTTGCCTTCGGTGCATCTGGACATCCAACCCAATGATCCTATCAAAGGTCTAGATCCCTCACCACAACCATCCACCAATCCATCACCATCACCCCCATCCCAACCATCACCATTGGTCTCTTCTAATATTCCTTCTTCATCATTAGATCCTCCGAGTAGGAATCCATCAAAGGCACCAATCAATAAAACCCCATCATCCATCTCCACCATTTTTGAAGTAGCCCTTCCAACTCCTATGGATGAGGAAGAAGTACCCATTGCCATGGATGATTCATCCCAACCTACATCCCCATCATCATCATCTACCTTCCCATAGATCACAGTCCACATGACCAATCTAGGACTCATTGAGTATTTGGTATAGAATGTTACACTTACTCCCCTCATCGAGTCAGTGCAAGACATAGGTAGACCTCACTAACTACCACTACCCATAGGTACCATTGTCCCTCTAGGGTGTCCTCCAAATCAGATAAACTTTATCTATGGGGGTTTTGACATTACCTCAGAGTCATCTCCTATGATAGAAGATGATGAGCCATTCTTAGCAAACATCAATTACATGTCAAACCCAAACTTTTCCCTATGATACTTTTACCACTACCATTGGCATAGAAATGGTCTTGGTCGATATGAACAAGGTCTTTAAACCCCTTACCAACCATAATATCAGCTACCTATAGATAGGTTTGGCTTAGGGTATTTCATGCATATGTCAGATGAGCTCCTTGTAGACTCACTCCAATGCCTTACCATAGGCTTTGAGGATGAGATTGATGAGAATGAATACATCGATCATAGCTACATTCATCTACTAAGTGATCATCTTCCAATCATGATGATAACTATTGAGCCCTCTGACTCTTCTAGTGAGGCATCCAAAGAAAATGAGGATGAGACAAATTTAGAGTATCTCGATCCTAGCCACATTCAGTGGCTTAGTGATCATGTTCAAATTGACCCTCTTTCATCCTCTAATCAAGAGCATACAAGTGGTTGGATCTCTGATGATGAGTCTAAGAAGAGACCAATGAACAAGAAGAGTCTGAACTAGGTGATAACCCTAGAAATAGTTGGATCGAAGAGGATGGTGAATCTGATCAAGATTATGATGACATGTCTATCAATTCATCTTACCAAGAGTATGATGCAATATCTATTACTTCAGATAGCTCAAAGGATGAATAAATTTCTATTGAGCCCATTAATGATCTTGTTGCATCTATTTCCTAGGTGAATGCCCATTTTGTGATAGCTTCTTCCACCCAAATATCTAGTCATTGTTATTCTGCATAGGCCACACCCTATCATTCTACCACCCCAGTGCATTTGTGGCCACCCATATTTGATCAAATCTTCCTACTAGAGAATGGAGATCATCCACCCACCATCAATATGATCTCCATTGACCTCACCACACCACTCCACTACCTAGGTGACCCTTCAAAACCTTTGCATCTCAACCATGAGGCCATTGATTTTGATCATACCATTTTTTCCATCACCCTCAAAGTTCTTACCCTATGAAGAAATGTTACAACCATTTCATTTCTCCCGAAGTCATCTAAAGATGTTTTTCAAGTTGAGATCAAACCTGATGACATGATCGATTCTCCAAATCTAGTTGATGATATCCATTTGATCCCTACACCTCATCAACTCGAGGAGGGATCCCATATGTCAATTGAGGAAACAATTGATGTAGATATCAACATCGATCCCAAAGTTCCTAAAAATATCAAGTTGGGATAAATTCTATCCCTTATAGAACAAGCTGATTACATAACTCTCTTGATAGAGAAGAAGGCTTTTGCTTGGTCTTACAAAGACATGTTAGGTCTCGACCCAAATCTGGTCATGCACAACTTAATGCTCGACCCAAAAATTAAACCAATCAAGCAAAAGCTTCACAAGATGCATCCAAAAATAGCCTTAATGGTTAAATATGAACTACAAAAGTTGTTGGATGTAGGGTTCATTCAACCTATTGACTATCCTGACTAGGTGTCCAACATGGTCCCTATCAAGAAACCAGATGGGAAGATTCGCATATGTACTGATTTTTAAGATCTTAATAAAGTGAGTCCAAAGGATGAATTCCCACTCCCAAACATTGATGCACTCATTGATGTGACTATTGGTCATGAAATGTTGTCTCTCATGGATGGTTTTTTAGGTTACAACCAAATTTGAGTCAACCCAAAAGATCAGCCCAAAATGGCTTTCACAATGCCTTGGGGGACATTTTGCTATAAAGTCATGCCATTTGGTCTTAAAAATGTTGGTGCTACCTATCAGTGGGCCATGACATACATATTCCATGATTACATGCATAAAATATTGGAATATTACATGGATGACTTATTGGCCAAATCCTTACTACATCATGAGCACATCGATGTTCTAAGAAAAGTCTTTGATCACCTCATAGAGCATAACGTATGACTGAACCCCAAGAAGTGTGTTTTTGGAGTAACATCTGGAAAAATCTTAGGTTTCATAGTCTCTAAATGAGGAATCAAAGTTGATCCAGCTAAAGTCAAGGTAATCCTAGAAATGCTTCCCCCTACCAACCTTAAGCAGCTTCGTAGCTTACAAGGGAATATCACATCTATCCGATGCTTCATAGCACAACTTTTAGATAAATGTCGATCGATGAATCGATTGTTACAAAAGGGGGTCACCTTTAATTGGGATGATGAATGTCAAAAATCCTTTGATGAAATCAAGCAATACTTGGCATCTCTACCAGTACTAGCTCTACCTAGACTAGGTGTGCCATTCTTATTATACATATCAACTACTAAATTTGCCTTAGGGACCATGTTGGCCTAGAAGAACAAGGTAAATAAAGAACAAGCTATTTATTACATTAGTCGCACCTTGGTCAGCTACGAGCTCAAGTATGCATACATTGAGAAGCTTTGCTTAGTAGTAGTCTTTACCACAAAGAAGCTTTGATATTACATGCTAAATCAAACAACGTATGTCATTTCTAAAGAAAACCCTCTATGGTACATGATGAGTCAAACATATCATAACAATCATACCACAAAGTGGATAATGTTGTTGATAGAATTTGACCTTGAGTTCATAAGTCAAAAATCTATTAAAGGTCAAGTTATCACTGATCAACTAGTAGAGGCTCCTCTCCAAGATGATAAGCCTCTTACAATCGAGTTACCTGATGATGGAGTCTTCACATTATCAGACTTACCAAAACCTAAAGAACCAGAAAATAAAGCTGATATGATGCTATTATTTGATGGTTCTAAATGTGAGCAAGGGGGTGGCACAAGAATCATGTTTTTCACACTACAAGGGGCTCCTATTCCCATTTCATTTAAACTTGATTTCCCATGCACCAACAACAATGCTGAGTATGAAGCCCTTCTTTTGGGTCTTCAGATAGCTCTCACCATGAACATCAAGAAGCTCAACATCTTTGGTGATTCCTTGCTCATTGTCAACCAGGTTAAGAAAATTTACCAATGCAAGTGTCCAATATTGAAATCATATAAAGCCCTTGTGGATAAATTATTAACTAAATTTGAATGGTATGACATCGAGGCAGTTCCTCACTCTTCTAACCATTTTGTAGATACAATGGCTTCCTTGGGATCCTTAATTCTATAGAACCCATTAGATGATGTCACTACTATTCAAGTCAAAATGCTCTCTCAATCCACAATTTCATGAGATACTTCTAAATATGAGCAAGATGTCCACATGATTCAGATTGAACCACACCAAGATCGGTTCTCTCAAATACATGAATTTTTGAAGCATGCATCCTAGGGGTCCTTGGTCCCACAGAGTCCTTTTGATAACACCATGACCATCTATCTCAAGAACATATCCCAATCTGCATTCATGTGAGATGAGTCGCAAAAGGAGCAAGCAGTTCACTTAGTCGAAACTCAACCATATCAAGATTGGTTTACTCAATTGAAATATTTCCTAAAACTTGGTAATATTCCTTTGGGATTATTGCATGCCGCCAAATGGATATTCAAGAAAAAAGTGATAAAATATGTCTTATTAGGAGATATACTTTACCATCGAAGCTATGATGGTCTTCTCCTTCATTGCTTAGAGCCCCAAGAATCTGCTTGGGCAATCTCTCAAGCTCATGATGGTACTTGTGATGGCCATTTTAGTAGCATGGCTATCACTAAGTGCATCCTCCAAATGGGTTATTATTGGCCCACCATGGAGAAATACTATTGTACTTATGTCAAGAAGTGCATTAAATATCAACATCATGCTAATCTATCACACGTACCTTCATAGGCCTTACAATCGATACATTCATTATGGCCTTTTTCCTAGTGGGGTTTTGACTTAATTGGAAAAATCTCACCCCCTTATTTGGGTCATCACACATTTATTCTAATGGCCACAAAATATTTTACCAAATGGGTGGAAGCAATTCCTCTTACCACTATGACTGGACCTCACATCATGGAGTTCATACTGCATAACATCATATGTCATTTTGGTATCCCATCAAAGATCATCTCAGATAATGGACCTTCATTTAAGAACAAGGATATGAGAGCTTTGTGCACCAAGTACAACATACAACATAGCTTCTCAACACCTTATTATCCATAGAGTAATGGTCAAGTAGAGGCATCAAACAAAATAGTCATTGCCATTCTTAAGAAAACTATCAAGGATAATCACAAATATTGGCACCTTCAACTACCTCTCGCATTATGGGCTTATAGAACTAGCATTCGGATACCAACTAGGGCAACTCCATTTTCACTAGTATATGGCACTGAGGCCATCATGCCCTTGGAATTAGAAATTTCATTGTTGTGCATTTCATTACAAGAGTTCATCGATGATGACACTGCATGACAAGCTCACCTTGATCAATTGACCCTTCTTGATGAATGATGCATTAACGCTCTCGAGCATCTTCACATTTATCAAGATCACCTTAAACGAGCTTATGATATGAAATTCCATCTCAGGGACTTTAAAGTTGGGGATCTTGTGCTTAAATGAACTTGCCACCCCACTTGTAGGATAAATTTATGGTAAATTGGTTAGGCCTGTTTATCATCACATAGAAGATAGGGCTAGGGACTTATCATTTAGCTTCTCTCGAGGGTGTTGAGGAACCTGAACCTCTTAACATTCTCCACTTGCAAGTATTTCATGCATGACACACAATGCATAAAAAAAAAAATAAAAATAAAACAACAAAATAAAATAAGAAAAACAATAAAAACAATACAAAATCCAAAATCACAAAAATATTGCATTGCTTACATTGTGCATTACATATTCATTGATTAATTGCATTAGGCATATTCATTCATTGCACTTGCATTAGATTATGTCATTCTTGCATTGCTACATAAAGCACCATGCTTGTATGACTATCATGAGTCTTAATCAAACCTTTTTATCATGTCATCATTTGCACTTTTTCTTGTGATATTTTGATTATTAAGGGGTCCTCGTAAGATAGGGTAGATACCAGATGACCATCAACAATGATGTTTAGATGACCACTAACTATTTTACGCACACCTCTTAGTTTTCAAAAGTTCATAAGGAAAACACACACATCTATCACATCATATACATCCACATTCTCCATCCTAGGTGTTTGTGTATTTCCCCTCACCCAGTAAGTTGTTATAGGGTGTTCAATAGGGTTTTTTGGTCATTCAACCATTCCTAGTTTTATTTTCAAATTTTGTAGAAAGCTATCTTGATTTTTGAAGGTAGGGTCTTGCTTTGATAGTACCTTGCATATCTCAAAATCCCAACACAAATTCACACATTTAAATATGATTTTGAACAAGGATGACACTACAACGTAGTCCTTGCCCCTTAAGAGAAAGGTTTCCCTTGCTCATCCTATTATGCACATGGTCTAGAATGCTGAGAATTGACAAAAGGACAAGCTCCCCCCTTGAAGAACATGTGCTTATACTAAGAGGGGGGGTTAACAGTATAAGATAAAACTTTTTGCTTTTCAACACATATGATAGCAATAGTAACATCAAAGCAATAAACATCACATAAAGCATCATACACATGAGAGACATGATTTAATGTGGTTCACCCGATGTGGGCTACTCCATGGAGAAAATATTTCACTAAAAATTTCTCAATAAATATCATGGGAATCCTTCCCTATTACAATTTTTAAGGACCTTTATCCAAAGGATACACCAATCCCCTAATAAATTTTGTGGATCTCTATCCACAAGAGAACTCCTCCTCTGCTCTGGCTAGTGATCCTCTTAGAAGACTACTACCTCCATTGATCTAGGTTGTGGATATCACTCCACTGAAGATCTTTATCCTATTTGCCCTGGATAATGGATCTTTATCCATTGGATATTATTATCCTCTGCTCTATCACCTCCAAAGTTCTGCTCAAGGATTTATCTCAAATCTACACTAAACACTATCCTTCGGTCTAGCACAAATCTGCACAATATCTATTTTTGCTCTGTCATTAATATATCCAAAAAGTCCCCTCAAGAACATTTCCAATATGTTCTCAAGTCTTCTCTAATACTTACCTCAAATATGCTCAACAAGTCCTCTCTAGAACTTGTCCAATTTTCTCAACAAATCTTCACCAAGACTTACCTCAAATCTATCCAATTTGATTGTAAGCTTCCATAAAAGCTCACATAAATCTATCCTTAATATTTCACAAAATATTTCTCAATTATATTCTTAAGTCCCCTCAATGAATTAATCAAATATGCTTGCAAGCTCTCACAAAATCTTGCTCAAATCAATTACAAAACTTGCACAAAAACTCAATTCAATCTCTTGTAGAAAACCTCTTTTAAATCAATTTAGAATATAGAACAATTTGTTTCACAGAACTTGAACTATCACTTCAACTCACTCAAATCAACTATGCTCAATCAACTCCACTCAACCAATCACTTAATGAAGGCTTATTCAAAAATGCTTATAAAAAAAAAACCTTTTCAGTCCAACTTAGCATTCACAACATCCAACAATCACTTTCAAGGATAATATGCCCTTACCTCTTGTTTTAAGAAGACTTAACTTAAGACACCTGTCTCAATCACAATAAACTCTTTGCCAATTTCAAATTTTAGGTAGAAATATCTTCTCAATCATTCACTCAATTTTATCCCTCAAAATATTTCACCATACATAGCAATAAATCTCTTTTACACCTTATAATCTCCACACTCAAAAATGCAAACCAACAATTTGTGCAAAGAAAATAATCACAGTAATTTTATTTATAAACCCTTATCTCTTTAACACATCATAGCTCATCCCAATTAAAAATATAATTCCATTTTTCAACCTTATAACTCCTATATCAATTCACTTTATCAAAAATCACAATAAAACAATCAACCTTAAAAACCTTATAACTCCCCCTTAATAAAAATTTATCATGCCACATTTTAAACCTTAGAAGCAATTTTAATATTCAAAAATTTAAGTATCTCTGTCCTCGATGAAATTCAAACTTCTTCTTGTGCCACCATAGCACCCTATCTATGGACCATGTGCCACGTGAGCTAGAACTCACCTTAGAACCAAAAGCACCTCGTGCTCTTTTAAACCTCCACCTTGGAACAAAAAACTAAACACTCGAACCTTCACAAAAATGTAGTTGTCAGGGTTCGATTGTGGGACATCCCACCAATTATTGTGTTAATCCATAGACACCTACCATTATACCAACTACCATGGTTGGCTATGAGGCTTAGAGCCTCCTCCCTCTTATTCACATGTTGACTGCCACACAAGCATAAGACCCTTGCCTCTTATTTTGCACGTTCACAATTTTTGCATGCACATCGATTAAGGTATTCAAAGGACATATTTTGTTTGCCAAAGCATATAGTATATATATTAAATTTTTCCCTCCCTCAACACATCGGTGGGTGGAAATAATGGTCAATGTTGGCACTCAAATTTTATTGCTTGCCCTTTGTAACCCTAACCTTAGGGTTATTTTAACTTAAATTAATTTATAACAAATTTGTTATAATTAATTTAATTATTAGGTCTATACTTTAGACCTTTAATATTATAATATTATTTTCTTGGCCTTCCAATTTGCTCTTTTATACCTTATTTGACCACCTTCAATATTATAATAAACATATTATAATATTATTTTCCCTTAGACCTCGAAGCAATCTTTTTCTTGCACTGCTCACAGAAACTGATGCTTGACCTCATGCTGCTCACTAAAACTGACTCTTGACATCAATGAAAACAAAACTTGCTCATACTTCCAACAATATCCCCCTTTGTCATTTATGGCAACCCAATTACCTTTTACTATTTCCTTAACCTTTTTCTATTATGCTCCCCCTAAGAAACTGCTTACCCTAACTGAATGCTCTCCCCCTAACTCAAATATCTCCCTCTTTGACATAAATGGCAAAGGGTCACCTTTGGGGCTCAAGGATAAGAATGAGTCTCTTAGCTTAGCTCCTCCCCCACCTCCTCTTGAGGTGGTTAGTTCTAGGGTGGGAGTAGAACTACTCCCAACTTTTCTCGAAGGTACTCAAAAGTCTCTTTTGGAAGTGGCTTGGTGAAAATATCTGTAATATGCTCCTTTGTAGTGATATATTCCAACTTGACCTGCTTATCTATCACCTGTTCTCTTAGAAAATGATACTTAATCAGAATGTGCTTTGTCTTGGAGTGCATCACTGGGTTCTTTAAAATATTTATAGAACTTGTATTATCACACAATATGGAAATAGGGTGATCATGCTTTACTTTGAAGTCCTTTAAAGTTCATTTTATCCATAATACATGTGTGCAACAAGAAACTGTGACAATATACTCTACCTCTTCTATCGATAAGGATATTGATGCCTATTTCTTACTTAACCAAGAGACTAGACAATATCCAAGAAAGAATGTTCCTCCACTCATGCTTTTTATATCATCAATGTTGCTAGCGCAATCTACATTTGTATAATTATGAGTGTGAAACTATCACTTTTGGGATACTAGAGCCCAAAATCCATGGTCCCTTTTAGATACCTAAGAATCCTCTTTACTGCTACCACATGTGTATCCTTAGGTGCTACCACTAATCCCACTACCTGCATGATATATGGTCTTGTAGTTGTGACATATAATAAGCTACCAATCATAGATCTATATAATTATTTATTTACCTCTGGAGATTCATCATCTTTAATTAACTTACATCCTGTGACCATGGGAGTACTCACTGGTTTGCAATATTCTAAGTTGAATTTCTTTAGCATTTATTTTATATACTTGGTTTGTGAAAGAAATACTCCTTTCTATGATTGTGAGATCTGAAGTCCAAGAAAGAAGAATAACTCACCAAGCATAGACATCTCAAATTCATTCTGCATGTTCTTCACAAATCCTTTATACATCTTGTCATTGTTTCCACCAAAAATGATGTCATCCACGTAAACATCCACAATTAGTAGATTATTCCCTTTATTTTTGATGTATAAGTTATTGTCCACTATTCCGTTATTGAATCCTTGTTCTTGAAGATACTTATCCAATCTTGACATATAAAAATCCTTGTCTCTTCTTCATTTTCTGAAGTCATATGTGTTTTTTATGGATCCACCTCCAAGCTATTAGTCTTTTCACAGAGAGATCCACTATGATACCAATCGAAGAAAATGTTCTTATACTAAGGGGGGGTGAATAGTATAATATAAAAATATTTTCTTTTCAACACATATGATAGCAATAGTAACATAAAATCAATAAACATCACATAAAGCATCACATATATGAGAGACATGATTTAACGTGGTTCACTTGATGCGGGCTACTCCACGAAGAAAATATTTCACTAAAACTTTCTCAACAAAAATCTTGGGAATCCTTCCCTATTAAAATATTTATGGACCTCTATCCAAAGGAGACACCAATACCCTAATCAAGTTTGTGGATATATATCCAGAGGATAACTCCTTCTCCTCCGCTCTATTTGGTGATCATCTTAGAAGACTACTGCCTCCACTATTTTGGGTTGTGGATATCTCTCCACTAAATACCTATATCCTCTCTACCTTGGCTAATGGATCTCTATAGACTAGAGACTACTGTCCTTTGCTTTATCACCTCCAAATATTTGCTCAAGGCTTTGTCTCAAATCTACACTAAACATTGTACTTTAGTCTAGCACAAATTTGCTCAATATTTGTCTCTGCTCTGTCACTAATCTATCCAAAAAGTCCTCTCAAGAACCTGTCCAATATATTCTCAAGTATTCTCTAAGACTTACCTCAAATTTTCTCAACAATTTATCACTAGAACTTGTCCAATATACTCAACAAGTCTTCACCAAGACTTGCCTCAAATCTATCCAATATGATTGTAAGCTTCCGTAAAAGTTCATACAAATTTGTCCTTAAGATTTCACAAAAGCTTTATCAATTCTATCATTAAGTCCCCTCAAGGACTTACTCAAATATTTTTGCAAGCTCTCACAAAATATTTCTTAAATTAGTTACAAAATTTGCACACAAACTCAATTCAATCTCCTATATAAAACCTCTTTCAAATATATTTAGAATATAGACAAAACTTGAACTATCATTTAAACTCACTCAAATAAACTATGCTCAATCAAACTTACTCAACCAATCACTTAATGAAGGCTTATTCAACAATTCTTATCAAACAAAAACCTTTTCACTCCAACTTAGCATTCATAACATCCAACAATCACTCTCAAGGATAATATGCCCTTACCTCTTATTTGAAGAAGACTTGACTTAAAACATCTATCTCAATCACAATCAACTCTTTGCCAATTTCAAAGGTTAGGTAGCAATATCTTATCAATAATTCACTCAATTTTATCCCTCAAAATATTTCACCATACATAGCAATAAATATATTTTACACCTTATAATCTCCACACTCAAAAATGCAAACCAACAATTTGTGCAAAGAAAATAATCACAATAATTTTCTTTATAAACCCTTATCTCTTTAACACATCATAGCTCATCCCAATTAAAAATATAATTCCCTTTTTCAACCTTATAACTCCTATATCAATTCACTTTATCAAAAATCACAATAAAACAATCAACCTTAAAAACCTTATAACTCCCCCTTAATAAAAATGTATTATGCCACATTTTAAACCTTAGAAGCAATTTTAATATTAAAAATATAAGTACCTCTATCCTCGATGGAATTCAAACTTTGCTTGTGCCACCATAGTTCCCTAGCCATGTCCCATGTTCCATGTGAGCTAGGCACTCACCTTAGAACCAAAATCACCTCATGCTCTTTTAAACCTCTGCCTTGGCACCAAAAACTAAACACTCAAACCTTCACCAAAACACAACCATTGGGTTTCGATCACGAGACCTCCCACCAGTTAGTGCCTTAAGTAGTAATTGCCTACCATTGGCCCAACCACCATGGTTGGATATGAGGCTTAGAGCCTCATTCCTCTTATTCATAGGTTGATCACCACACAAGCATAATACCCTTGCCTCTTATTTCGCACGTTCGCAAATTTTGCATGCACATCTATTAAGGTATTATAATGATAGATTTTGTTTGCCAAAGCATATAGTATATATATTAAATTTTACTCTCCCTCAACATGTCAGTGGGTGGAAATAATAGTCAACATCGGTGCTTGAATTTTATTGCTTGCCCTTTGTAACCATAAACTTAGGGTTATTTTAACTTAAATTAATTTATAACAAAGTTGTTATAATTAATTTAATTATTAGGTCTATACTTTAGACCTTTAATATTATAATATTATTTTCTTGGACTTCCAATTTGCTCTTTTAGACCTTATTTGGACACCTTGAATATTATAATAAGCATATTATAATATTATTTTTCGTTCGGCCTAGAAGCAATCTTTTAATTGCACTCCTCATGAAAACTGATGCTTGACCTCATGTTGCTCACTGAAACTGACTCTTGACATTAATGACAACAAAACTTTCTCATATTTACAACACCCCTACCCAAATAAATAAATTCCTTGCTCCACAAAAATGAGCAAGTATCCCTAAAAAATGGTGGTTTTCACCACTAAGAAAAATCCCTTGCTCCTAAAAACTGAGTAAGTATCCTAAACAAATACAAAGAAATAAATCAAAAGAAAAGCAGGTAAAGAGCTTGAATCCCTAGAATCCTAAGTTATTCAAACACCATGGAACAATATCCATCACCAAAAATAGGCTATAGATGCTGGTCTGGCAGTGGAGTAGTCTCATGCATGGTGATATGTCTTTCACATTAGCGACCTTATTTTGTATAGATCAATGTCAGCTTGTGAATGAGCTAGCTTTTGGTGGATTGTATTGCTTAGTAGTCTAGTCCAAATAAGTACAAAATTAGGATAATGATGGCCATAGGGTGATCGTCATTATAGAAATTGACCCTAAGAGCCATCCTAGAAATGGGGTAATCTTATGCATCACATTAATGAATTCACTATGCACACACAGGGATATTGAATATATGGGTCTTCCTAGTATATTTTTATCTTCCAAAGTCATGTATGGTCAATATACAACTTTTGAATGGTCAAATAGGGTGTTTGAGTCTCATGAAAAACCCCATTGTTACCTTGTGACTTCTCACTATTCCCTCATCCATCATTTAAATTGTGTCATATTAATATGGTTGACCTTCAAATGTATAACTTTTGTGAAAAGGTTAACATTTGACTGATGAATTTTATACATTCTATGGTTTGCATAGTTAGGTTGTTTTGCATATTAGATTCATTCATTATGTTTCACATTTAAACATACAACTCATAGTTTGCATCATCATATCATTAGTACATAACATACATGCATACATCTATGCATACATTCTAGATCTATAACATAAAAAATATACCACAAGTGCATCTAGGCATACATTTATGCACATATACATAACAAAATCTATGCATACATCCATCATCCATCATTGCATCCATAAGTGCATTCATACGTAAAATAAACACGTGCAACAAAAAACATGATAAGACAACTATAAATGTAATATCATATATATATATATCATGGATAGTACATCATGGTACAAAAATACCTATAGGCTATAATAGAGTGGGTCCTCAGATATCATACTAAAAAAAATAAGCATATGCATAACATAATCAGGCTAGACCTGCACCACCGGTCTCACCACCAGCCTTAGACTCATCTTAATGATGCTGACCTAATCCACTAGCACCTGAAGTATGTGGATGATATGAATATCTAAGAACCTATGACATCATTGAAGGTTTTCCTAACTCACTACTATGACTCTGTTGGGATAGAACTACTAATACCTATGATGATAGCCTACCACCTAGTTGCTCCACCTCTTCCTCCAATAAGGTGATATAGCTCTAGTATGATTGACATAAAAATATATAACATGACACTATCCATTGTAGATTTGTAACTTAAACCCATAGCCTAGCCACATCACCTATGGCCTCCCCACCTATGCCCTACCCTGTATCCAAACCTACCACTACCTATCCCTGTCCAAATACCATACCTTCCAACTAAATATGTAGAGCATCACACTCTGCTATAACACCTGCTAGCTGCATCTATAGAGCATCTTGCTATGTTGTAACTCTTATCACCTGCATCCATATAGCATCTTGATCTATAGTCAATATCCCAATCTCATCCTTTAGACTCTTAATTTAAGCCTAAAGGATATCCCTCTCCTCACCAAATTTTCTCCACCTCTACCTATCTTTGTCTAACTAGCTCTATATCGATGCTATGATGGTATCTCTCTCTACTAGTGAAGCTTGTAGAGTGTGGATCTAACCTCTAATATTAGCCTCCTGATAATGAGGATCCTCCTCAACCCCATACTCATCCTATTGCTCCCCTCTTTGAAAATCCTCTCCCACTCTCCCTAAATCTGGTGATGCACTCACCACTCTTTAAAATATCCCTCATCCATAGTAGCCCTATCCTACCCACCACCACTAGATTTGCTTCCCTACCATACTAGAGTGATCCATAAAGTATCTTATGTTATAGTCATCCTTGGGTCCTCCACACATGTATTAGCTAGATACTGATCTACATCATCACCCATAGGCTCAAATTGAGGCCACTCCAATTGAGTCTCATCAGTATAACACTGGTATATCATGGACTCATCAGGTACACCCTGGAACACCTTAAACCATCGAGTCATGTGAGAATACTAAAATTACTCCCACTCAGTACCATGGTGGCCTATCAACCATCTATTGTGATTCACACACCTCATCTGCTAGGCTACCTCTACCCATGGTGAACAATCCTTGTAAGATTACCATATCACATGCTCCAACCTCAACCTACCAAAGGAGTAAACATAATATTGAATCCTACGTGAGTTAGGATGACTCTATCCCCACTCATGATCATATAGCTAGTGTATTGCATAGCCAATATCTTGATCCACCATCTAACTCTGAGTCACCCAAGGTAGACCATTTGGTCTTTCCACCCGAATGTACTCCCAACCCGAGATCTGTAAGAGAAAGTTACACCCCAAGCCAAGTCTACCTCATTATTGGATCTTAAAGAGCTCATAATACACCCATGCTAGTAATGTTGTACCCCATGCCATAATAATTAGCTCATTCACTATGCACTCAACTAAGTCTTGCACCAGGTCAAGGAGATTCCATGGGAACCTCACACTTGATGAATTAGGTGGTAGTATGTTAGATATGAGTGACATAATCACTACATGCCTAGCTATCAAGATAGCCATATCATAACAATACTCTACAAACACCCTATTGATCTCTAAATCATGTTCTATTGGCTCCAAATACTATGGTAAAACCCTCTAAAAAAATATTCTCTATTGACTAGTGTGAGAAGAGACAATGGTATGCCCCTTATTTAAAATGCAAAGAATTCAGTATACATCTTCCAATATGACTATCATCTCGCTAGTCGAAATATGAAAGGTGTTTGTTTAGCTATCCCACAAGTCTATAAAGGCCATCAAGTAGGCTTGGTCTATAGATACTAGCTCTAGTATCACAATTTTGATGAGGTCTATGGCCTTAAACCAGTCCCAATCCACATTAGAGAGTGCATTGCATTCTCTCCTATACATAGCGGTAAATCGGTGATGATATCTAAGGAGCTAAAAATGGAAAAAATAGTATAAATCAACAATCCAATCACAAAAATAAATAATAATAAAATTTTGAACCTCAAAGAGGCCATCTCAGCCTGAGACGGTCTCCAATTGAGGTCGTCTCAGCTTGATATGACCTCCATAATGATCACATTTTTTATCATTACGATTTAAATGGGGCTATATCACCTCGAGATTACATCTAGCTCCTAAAGAGGGGTCATATTACCCTGATATGGCCCCAAAATTGGGGCATTTGCAATCCAATTTAAAAATTAAAAACAACAAAAATTGCAAGTAAAATAAAACAACACCATCAAATTGACTCTTACACTACATTTTTATCTAAGATATGGTTCATTACATTAAATTTTTAGGTGATGTTCCTTTACCTTCTAATTAGTGAGGTTCATTTTATCTTTAAAAATTAGAAAGGTATGTATGAGGTACTTACCCTCCTCTCTCTATCTCCTTTGCTTGTAGAGGTATCCGTTTGGTACATCGCTTAGTTGAATTTACTTTTTAGTAGCGCTTCACTTTGGAAGTCAACTCCTTCTTCCCTCTCTCTCTCTTTTTTGAGTTGTGCATGGTGAAAATGACATCAAAAATCATGAAATTTACATTTTATATTTTTTACCATTGGTGTGATCATATGATATGGTTTCCTTAGTGTCATATGTCCATATTAGTGCGATATGGTCATAATTTTTACAAAAAAATTCGAAAAACAAAATTGTAAAATAAAAAAACAAAATTTCACAACAACAAAATGGGTTGCAATCATTGAGGTCAAAAGGAGATAAACCCTTAGAATTGTGTAATCATTGGGTCAAACTCAAATAAAGTTATCTTGGTCAATTGACTCATCGCTTTCATAATTTTCCATCTCCTCTATCAACTCGTCGCTTGAGGGGATAGTCATATAATTACAAAATTTATAATCAAGTCAATAATCAAACACTCAACAATGCAAATTGCATTTGTTCAATAATCATTGCCAAAGATAATCATGCCCTTCTTGATTGGGGTAGATAACAAGCAAAAAATTTCAACTAAACATATAACATGATAGTCAAAATTGCCTAATTGGTATCCCCTAATGTTAAAGTGTAGACTCAAGCTTGTCTTCCTGAAGAAGTGAAATTCATGATATCGCATTAAGGGCACTTGCAATATATATCAATTTTAAAGCATTCAAAAGGAAATATGATATAAGCTTATAATATAGTGAAATGAAACATCATAGGCAATACAAATGATCAAAATTCTCTCTCTATTCATTTATAAATAGCTTCAAAACTAGATTACAAGACATCCCCTTAAGGGCTTTACAAATGTGATACATTTCCATTACAATAACCAAGGGATATAATCCCTTGGAGGGAGGCCTTTAAGGCAATAAATAATGGTTGTGAATCTTCACTTCCCAAAATCGAGAGCTAGTATGGGGCTGACAAGCTTATGCCTCTTTAGCTCCTCCTCCTGTCTAGCATTCTTGTTCCTAAATACAAGGGATTGAAAGGGGGTTAATAGCACCTGTATTATAGAATAAAGCCATTAAACCATGAAAAAGGAGCATATCCTACAACTTTAAAAAGTGATATACATACATAAAAACTTATTTACATTAAGCATAAACATATTTTAGGCTATTCTAAATGCAAAAAAGGAATTTTGGAAGAAATATCAAAGGTGAAACAATGCAAAAATGGTGACCATTCCTAGGTGAGCCAAATAGACCTACAATATTGGGGACCTCAAATCCTGCATCAAAAATCCTCCAAATTACCTCAAATTTGGACCAGAGGTTTCTATAGAAATTTACAAGGGGTCTATGGAGGAACTTATCTAAAATTATAATCTATTTGGTAGCCATACCTAGGTGTGACACCCATAGATTGCTAACCGTCCCCAGGTGGGGTGGTCACAAATCTGGCTTAGTTTTGTCATCTATGCCTATGGAATTTGGTCCAAAAATTGGGTAGGGGTGTTGTTGACAGATGGGGCCAAAGAATACGTCAATTTGGCTGGTTTAGAATTGGTGGATCGAGCCTATTTACTCTAAAATAGCCTTCGAATTGAAGAGGGTTTCAAGGCTAGGGAAAGGGCAATTTTTAGTTTTACAAATAGTGAGGGTTGATTTGTGCAACACTTGCCTAAATCATCAAAGTCTCCCCTATTGAAATGGATTTTTGGGTCTCCTTTTATAGCCCAAAAGGGCATATAGGGAAAAATTACATGTTTTTCCATGCGAGGTAGGTGGCGCCATGTGTCCTAATCTCGTCATTAATTGATAAGGAGAAGGTTACCCCTTTGGGGCTCCCAATCTACTACCTCACTACACATTTGCAGGTCCCCAATCAATTTGGGGTGATTGGACATGCTAATGGTAGTATTTGATTGCCATTTAGCACGTCCTTTGATTTTTTAAAGGGTTTTTTTGGGGGTCGTCCCACCCAGGGACGGTTATAGATGGTCATCCCTGGGTGGGACGATCACCAACTGTAATCATCCCTTGGTGGGACGGTCACCAGTAGGGACCCCAAAACAACCCTAAATTGCTAGAAATCCTCCAAACTAAGTTTTGGAGCCTTTTGGAAGCCTTTTTCTAGCCTATATGGGTTCCTAATAGGGCCATATGTTGTTGATAAGAGGGAATATGTGATGCGTTGATAGTATTATATGATTTATGCAATTTAGTTGTCTACAAATGCCTTATTTTTGGGATGCGCGATGTGAAACAAAGCATTGAGAAAAAATAGATCACTACATCATTGAATGATCAAGGTTTTTCATTAAACTAATCAACTTTGGATGACTCCATTGTGGAAACACATACATTATTGGAATCCTTTCTATTGACATAGTTGAAGGATCGATTTTAGGTATACCTTTCAGTTGTGTTGTAATGACAGCCTTATGGGGCTTAAGGCATACTAGGTATTGGTGCCTTGTATTATTGTAAACATTTACATGGGTTAATTCCCAAAATTTCAAGGAGGTAAAGCATATTTTATTTGCTTCCTATGCTGATTCTTTGCCCCAACATGAGATTGAAAATTTATCTTTAGCCAAGATCCTTTTGAATGCATGGAATTTACACTTTTGAGTGTTTTAATGTTGATTCTATTTTTGAATTCATTATGATGACTACCTCATCAAGTGACGAGTCGATTAGGGCATGAAAAATATTAAAGTGATGATTGGTTGACATATATGACTTAATTGGGGAACTCTTTGTTTTGCCCATGGTACTAAATACCTATTTGGAGGTGATTTTTGACTGTTTTGATGAATAGTTTTGGAAGCAAAAATGTAGCACCCTAAAATTGGCGTAGTTAAACCCTTAGTAAAAGATAAAATTTTGAATTTTAACTCCAAACCACCCGTTAACCACCCGTTACCTGATCCCCTTGTTTTTCACACCATTTTTAGGATTTTTTTTTACCGTTGGACGATATCGTCAAAGATCAGACGAAATCATCCCAGATCTAACGAATTCATCTGGAACAGAACATCCAGACGATTTTGTCCCAAAATTGAATTTTCATATTTAGCTTCTGTTCAACAAATTCTCTAACTTGGGCAGAAAGCGTGTCTATGTGGTTAGAGTCTCCCCCATTGGAGATCTCCCAAATTGGGGTGATCTCCAACCTCCTAACCTCTCCCTAATCCTATATAAACTAGGATTTTCTTAGTTTATCCCCTTGGATGACTGATTTCCCTGCAACCTTAGTTTCTTATGCATTAAAACACCTTCATACCATTGTCGCATTGTGTATTTCAATTTTTTCTTGCTAGAATTTTATTGTTTTTCAGCTAGAGCAAGCTCGGATCGTCATTGATGATTCCAGATGATTTCGGATGATCTTGTCACAGATCGGTGATGATATCGTATGATTGGAGGTGATCTCAACTATAGTCCAGATTGGGGGCAATCAGAGCCTAAATTTTGCATTTCTTTATCTTCTATCTTCATTTCTTTATGCATTGACTTAGTTTATTCTATTTATGCATTCTAGAGTTCACCTCATTTAGCATAGGTGCATGATAAAGTTAAAATAAATTATCAAATTAATGCATTTCCTTTAATTTTTATATGGATTTATCATTTAGGCAAGTTTACTACTATTTCTATCATTTCCATTTGTTTTTGTAGTTGTATTTTTGGTCTTTGGTATCTGTTTCTGTGATTGCGAGTTTTTTATGAATTTGTCTAACGAATTCGTCAGGTCGATGACAATCCTGTCTGATATCAGATGATAAACTGTGATCTAAGATGATTCTATGTAATTTTAGATGATTATGTAAGATTTGAGACGATCTGGACTTCTACAAACCTCATAATCTTCATCAGACATCCGAAATCAGGTACATTCTGCCTTATTTAGCACACTTTCTATGTTTAGCACTTATTCATATTTTTTGTATTCATATAAATCAGCATCGACATATAGAATATCTTAGATTCATCTTGGCAAAACCTAGGATATGAATGATTAAAGTACAAAATGAACACATCAAACCCATTCTCAACCTAGGCGTGGAAATTGCCACTCAAAAATTTCCTAGTGAACCCACCCTCCATAGAAAATTCACCCTTATACCCCTCCCCCGAGAGGCACGACCTTCAAAGGGCCTCTTAGTCCGAGGTATTATCCCATCCTTCTCACATCCCCATTTCGAGCACGGATCCTATAGCCTGAAGGTAAGGATGCAAAAAATTTGGAGCGATACATTTTGGTGAACCCGATGTGAAAACTAAAACCTTTTGAAAACAATCCAAAAATAAAAAAGAAATGCATTTAGAATCATCAGACAAACAATTAAAGTTGCATATCATATTTAGATGGTAGATTATAATAAAAGACGAGTTGTCACCATTAATGTTGAAAATCAATTAGTAGCCATAGAGATTACTTCTTTGCTTAGAGTATCTCAAACATATAGAGTTCCACCTTTATGGGATGAACTTAATAGGAGATTGGGTATTATTTCATCTAGGTCAACAGAACCTAGGAAAATTAAGAGGTTTGTCCTAGATAAAATATTGGATCCTGATTAAGTAGCTTTCTACCATGAACTTCAGAGAACTTGCCATAGGTGGTTAGCTGATAAAAGAGCACTTATGTCTTTCAAGTTGTACACCTTTGAGGAATACCTCAACAATGTAGTTGTAGTACATAAATTTCTATCTCGTATAGAGGATCAAGAGGTCGTTCTTACATATAGAAAGAGATGGAATAGAGTTCCTAGAGCTATGTTATATTAAGAGTATTGCCATGAACTTTATTTCTACAGATCAAAGTCTGAAACAGATAATATCACCATAGCACACTTTGTCAAATTCTTGAAAAACCATTTTCAATTTGAAGAGGAGCATTTCATGACTCCTGATGAACTTGATCCTATTAACGATATCCATAAACTATTTATAGAAAACTAAGCCATTATTTTATTATTATTATTTCTTGCATTTGGTATGTTGTTTGTTGTCTTTATAATATTATTATAAAAACATAAAAAAACAAAAACAAAAACAAAACAAAAATATAACAAAAATTAAAATGTTGTCTTTTATGTATTATATTAGGTATATGATTAAAATATATACCTCCCAAATTTGTCACAAATATATATATATATATATATATATATATATATATATATATATTTGCTAAAATATAATTTTAAACATAATGACTAGACTTAGGAATGGAAAACAGACTGACGTAGAAGAAGATTGGTTAGGAAAACTAGTAAATAAACCAGATGTCCTTCTTGAAAACCCAATTCAGGAAGAAGGAACCCTAGATCAACAAGAAGAAGAGTTTGCTGAAGGAAATGAACAAAGAGAAACTATTAAATAGGAAGGATCCTCATCCCCTAAAATGTCTTCGGGAGGAGCTGTTACTTTTGAGAACATGGAACATTTTTAGAAGTTCCTCAATACTAATATTGGCACTCTTAATAGAGCAGTACATATGGATAAGGATCAAATTAGTGACACTCAAGCAACCCTAGAAGACATATATCACACATGCACTAATCCCTTGTCCTTCGTTGATCAAGAGAGTGATCAAGCTGGACCATACAATTTGTATATAGCCGCTATAATCTAGAACATGCAACAACAACAGGTTACCCAACCACCTAGAGTGCCTGTTACCAAGCCTAGAGTTATTCCCACACAAAATAAACCTTCATTCACTACTCTATTTCACCAAGCTATTGATCAATATACCTCAAATCAACAAAATCCCAAAATGAAACCAAACACCAATTTCCAACAATCTGGGATACAACATAATGCTACAACAAATCTTCTTCATAATACTCTCCCTACCAACCATTTGCATAATAGCAATATAGCATCTAATCCTTACATCATGCCATATTACGTTCATAAACCCCATACTCATGTACCACCGAACCAATATGGTGGACAAACTAGTAATCTGGAAGCCATGGTGAAACATTTAGTCTCCTGGATGGACCAGATAGATCCCTACCATCCCTCATACAACTATCGAGAGATGTGTAGTCAGCCTTTAGATCCTATAGTTGTAGCACAACCATATCCTAAACACTTTCCTATGCCTGTCCTACCTATATACAAAGGAACCGAAGATCCCATAGAGCATATTCGTATGTTTAGAATAGCATGTCATGATATATCACATGATGACTTGTTATTACTAAAAATGTTCCCAAAATGTTTAGGAGGAATGGAATTAGAGTGGTATTATAAATTACCCACTCATTATTTAAGGAATTTCGAAGAAATAGCCGAGTCTTTTGTTCATAAATTTAGTTCCTACATTGAAAGGCATGTAACCATTAAATATTTGTACAACTTAAAACAAGACAAAGATGAATGTTTTGCTGATTTCCTAGCTCGATGGAGACAGTTGATAGGAAAATTGCACTTTGTGTTACCTTATCGAGAAATGTTGGATATCTTTATCAATAATTTACAAGAACAACTATCCTATGAGTTATCAACTACTACCTTGACCACCTTCGATCAAGCTATAGACTTAGCTCGAAGAGTGGAAGATGCTCTCATTAGGAGAGGCCAACTTAAAAAGAAAGATAATGAGAAAACATCCAGAAATCAATATAAAAATAAACAAGTTGTGGGTGATGGAGTCACTGATAGTAGAAATATTGCTACTATTAATGTTGTGAAAACAATAGAGAAGTTTATACTAAAACCTCTTGATAAACCACCTCAAGAATTTACTAGGTTAAATCAACCTTTATCAACCATTCTCCCGTAATTATTAGGATGAGGTTTGATCCAATTACCAAATATCTGGGAACCTGATCCAACTATACCCGGATATAGAGTTGATTTACACTGTGATTTCCATAGAGGACCTAGACACACTACCAACTCTTGTAAAATATTAAAACATAAAATACAAGACTTGATTGATAACAATGAGATGGAGGTGCAAACCTTTCAACCTAAACAAAATCCTCATAATCAAAATCAGAATATCCCCCAAAGTCAGAATCAGAATGCCAATCAATAATTGGACATATTTCAACATCCTTTACCAAAGCATGGTAAAGAGGTGGCTAATCAAATTGAGCATCATAATGTTCCCCCTCCTACCCGATATGTAGGGACTATTAGTGGACATTTACCTGCCCATGATCTACAAATATTTGACACAACTTTATCCATGGTTACGACCAAACCTCTATATAGTATTCGGACACCTGATATTAGTGATACAGAATACGAGATTGAAAGTGACATGGAAATCACCTCAAATCAATCGAATAGTTCTAAAGATGAATCAGATGCTGTTCAACATATCACAAATTCTATAGTTCCAGAAGAACCATTTCCAAGAAGAGTCACTACTAGACCATCTTCTCACCAATTACTTTCTAATTAACAAGCCATAAACGCTAGACCAAGACCCATTCATCATCCACAAAATAATATTGTAGGTACCATCGGAGCTGTTACTCGACAACATGCTCAAAATTTTCAACAAGATCAAACTCAGAATGATGGATCAGCTCCATTTGTTTTGAAAGTTCCTAATAAAGGGAATCATGTGCCTAATGTTCAACCTAAACCTCCTTATAATATTAATGAACAATTATCAAATACTATAGCTAGAATTTCCCTTTTGGACATTTTAAAATCTTCTCCTACACAGGGCTGAATTAATGCTCACCTTAAGACAAATGATGGTACCACAAAATATTCAACCTGAAGACATGGCCAATACTATCATAACTCGAGAAGTCGATTGTATTGACTTCCAAGATAGAGATATACCGCAACATAGTTTACATAAGGATAACCCCTTATATATTACTGCCCTAATTGGAGATGTAGAAGTTAAACGAGTTTAGGACCTCAAAAAGATCCTAAAACCACAACCAATGCTTATTGTTTTACTCCTATAACTTCCATACCTATAGATCCATCCATAGACATCTCTACAACATCTACACCTACTAGAGGCATATTTTCTACATCCAAAGATATAGGAAATGTTCCTTCTACCTCTTACGCTCTTACTGATGAGCTCTTACCCAATTTATCTAAAATTCTTATATCAAAGAAAACAAATG
The DNA here is from genome assembly GCA_028583015.1 of Wollemia nobilis. Classification (NCBI taxonomy): domain Eukaryota; kingdom Viridiplantae; phylum Streptophyta; class Pinopsida; order Araucariales; family Araucariaceae; genus Wollemia; species Wollemia nobilis. The sequence goes on from JAQPPZ010003275.1 coordinate 777,885, forward strand.
TTGCTATGCAAGATTCCCTTATTTTAAATAATTTTCCACCCTCTCCTCGTACCTTGGGCCTCCCACAGCCTATGGGGAGTATTTACCAAGTCGAGAGCTGTGCTTTTATTTATAATGGATATGACTGGGGAAGAATACCTAGAAACATCAAGACTCATTATGATGGATATGCTCGATGTTATTTTACTAATGAGTATATTAAAGCTAAGCCTATAATGCTTCAATTGGGATATAAAGGGAAAGGTTTGGGACCCTTCTAGAATGGTATGAAAGAACATTTTGAGGTAGAACCATGGCCTGCCCAATGTGGTGTGGGCCTATTTCCTAGTAAAGGTTAGCCCTTCCTATTTGAGGATGATGACCATCTCATATCTTACCAAGATTATTTGGATAAAAATTATGCCTTCCATTTAATGAATGAGCCATTTACATGTAATACGCTATCCATAT